>APFE030567674.1:0-25595 GCA_000404065.3 Pinus taeda | reverse complement strand
TAGATAATGAAAGTATTAATAGTATTAAGTTAATAACTATTACATAGTAGATAGTACTTATAACTTATGTTAAATATAAGTAAATTAACGTAAAAATATTGAATTCATGTTATTGTTAAAGTTTAGAATTTAGTCAATTTAGGTTTTAATAATTGGTGAATTGAGATATTTTGTTAATTGTAATTATGCATTATAATGATAATCTTTTTGTTCAGAAGGTTATCTAGAAGATTTTCCATTTTCTATGTAAAGTATAGATACATAATAAGACTTGCACCATTCATATTGTAGGTAAATAATTTTAAATATTAATAAAAATAATAAAATTCATTAATAATGTTTGTTTTTTTTGTAAGCTGGGGAGGGACTCTCTGATTTACATGTCCACTTAAGTACCCCTCAACGGGGGAAGGGTAGCCCAAGATTTGAACCCAAGACTTCCGGTTCGGTGAGACTTCATTTCCACGGCCCTTGCCGCTTGAGCTACCCCATGTGGACAAAATTCAATTAATAATGTTAAACTATGGAGAAGCTGCAAATTCTTTTGGGTCAAAAAAATCTAATAGCGAGGCGAAGCTAAAGGAAGAACTCAATAGTTAAATATATTGCTTAAAAAAATATAAATATTAAAAGTGAAGTTGATTTATTTTATTAGATATTTTTTGATTGAATTAATAACCATTTTAGTTTAATTATTAGTAAGTTTTTACTAATTTCTTATTGATATTAAGCAAAAAATAGTGTGAACATATATATTTTTATGATGGGCACTTGTAAGTGTATTTAGTTTCATCTTGTTCCTATTTATTTTTTATGCAAATACTTTCTTAAATTATGGTGGATAGTAATTGATGGTAAATATGTTATTTTATGATTATGAGTTATTTTAAAAGATTTTAATTTTGATAGTTTCTATGAAGCTTACCAATGAAAAATATAAAAAATATTTAAAAAAATATAAAATATAACAACTACATCAAAAAAGTTATCAAAATGGCATTGTTAAAGTTATCCAAAATGACATTTTATTGTACAAAGAGTCCAATAACAATCCATTAATAAAATTAAAGTAGTTATTTAGGAAATAATCTAATGTTATTTTTCATCATAAAATTAATAATAATAATAATTAAAATTAAAATTAATAAAATATATCATAAAAAGTATTTTAAAAATTATTAATTACATTAATATTATGTTTAATTTAAAAATTAGTAATACTTTTGAAATTTTTGGAAAAGAGAGAAAAGTAGTAAATTTTGAATACCTTGTGATATTAAGGTGTTGTATCATCCACAATAGTTTTTCAAAGTTACGGATTGACTAATCATCATTAGAAAGATGGTAAGGAAAATCTAACTCCAAACCTACCATCCATATTAAAAAAAAAGGGCTTAATGGCAACAATAATGACAATATACTTGAAATTACAATTCAAAGACAGTGTCCAGATTCACACTATAAAACTTGTAAGTGGATCACCATACTTTTTTATCCACTAATAAGTTTTGCTGATTATGAAGTCAAACTTTACAAAAATATCATTAAAATTTACGAACAAAAGGTGAAACCCTCCACTTGGATATTGTTATATCGGCCTCGCCATTAAAATAAAATAAAAAATCGAGGTTGAATCTGTAATGACCAAACATTTTACGTAAATAAATTACTTATTTACCCCTGTGGTTGAATATAAAACAGAGATTATTATTTTCTTAAATTGATGGAAATATTATTTGTTAAAATTGAGTAATATGAATTGCATAATTATGTGTACACAGTAATTTCATATGAAAAGTTATTTTCTCTTCTTGCTTGAAGATAAAAGAAAAACAATTGCCAGCTTACTAGGGGGAAACCCTAACTGTTTTCTCTTTCAAATGGAAAAGGGGAAAGAGGAAGAGACCTGGGTTGTTGGATGAACAAACGGGGGAAAAGAAAAGAAAGGGCACTGAGCAAAAGAGAAAGGTGCTACGTCTGGTGAGGACCAGATAGCACAGGCAAATTTGTGCTTACTATTGCTGAGGCTGTGGCCGGCAAAGGAGCTTGGGGGAGAGACGCAGTTCAAACAACAGGTCTTGTGGCTGGGAGGATATCAAGCATTAAATCATCTTCTACAGGTTGTAGAAGCGCAGAGCATAGAAGACAAGGAGACACAGGTAAGTATTTTCAGTCTATAAAATCTGGAAGATTAGATATTACCAGGTATTCCTGAACGTTTGATTAGGATTACTGTAATATTATTTTTTTAGACTGTGAATCAGAACCTGTTACTGGAAGCACTACTGGTACTGTATAACGTTGTTGTTCTGTATATGCATATATATAACAAAAGAAAGAAAACAGATAATGAAATCCTACACATTATCTAGTCCTTTAACTTCGGACAAGTTAAACTGTATTCCATGAAAGAGACAGTAGTTATTAAGGACAACAATAAAACAGAACGATCCCTAGTTGCTATTAATTAGACCTGAAAAAAGAATACAGTTAATCGTATCTGTATTATGTGAGTAGTACAGGAGATAGTAACTGATAACCAACAAGCATTCAAGAACAGAGAATTCATATTTTGCCAGAAACGATACAAGTATTGAAAGGTATGAATAAAGTAATACACATATACCTAGAAAGGGTTACATTGGCGGTTCTGGTTATCGCAAGATATATATATATTCCAAGTCAATAACTATACAAACCCTCTCAGAAAACATAAGGGTAAATATACAATGTAAGAACGATAAAGTAATAAGACCATAGCATAAACATTGCCGAGACAATCGTTCGGTTATAACAACTGTAGATTTAGTGGCTAGCAGAATACACAAGTGGGTACCACCTAGTAGCATGGAGCTACAGTATAGCGCCGAGGCACCAACTTAATTAACCCAGTGAATCAGGTTAACCGCTCAGAAGGTAATTTCATTAAGACAATAGCAAGAAAATAAATATTGAAACGGCCCGAGCACTCAACAATGCACCATTGTCCAATGAGAGGAATAATGATGGCTCACGTAGGAGCGAAATCATTATTGAGCCGTAACAGGCTTTTCCCTTAAATAACAGCACTGATACATATCGGAATCATACAGGAAGGTCGGTTACTCATGCAAGAGCTAGCCATTATGAAAAAGAACCAACAAACATTATCATATATGTCAATCTAATAACATACCATTTAATCATGAGAAAAACGGCAGCCCGTGAAGGAGAAGGGCCGCCAGCAAACCACAGAACTCCTCATAAACTAAATAATCAATATATATGCAATCATTGATAGACACAGTGGCGCGTAGGAAGCAACCCATTTGCTATTAGAACATTAAAATGTCAAACATTGTCAAAGCAGAAAGTACAGAAATCAATCGACGACCTGTACAGGTAATTTGGGAACAAACCCAGAATTCACAATATATATATTAAACTGTAGCCACAATATTACCGAGTCCATTACATAGTAAATCGAACTGGAAGCCAAACAAATACAACAAAGAACAGAACTGCTCAAGGGTTGAACTCAACCCACAAATCTGAACTCTAAAGCAGTTTAGAGCCCTAAAAGACAAGCTACACCATTCGGCGACCTGGAATCAGACCTCAGGACCCATGGTAAACTTTGAGCAAAAGAGAGACTCTGCCATAGGAGAGTCATACGCCAATCAACATTAGATTCGACAAAAATCCTGACAGAGAGAACAGTAATAAGGCCGACTCCGAAATTAGGCAAACAATAAATACATTTCGATGGAAGAACTCATACCTGGTTAGGATATGGACGGCAGAAACCCTGCATCCTCCTCGTTCCCGCAGCCTCCATGGAATTTACCGTGTTCCAGCCAGCAGCGATTAAGATAATTGGCATAATCATAATTACAGTGGAAGAAAAGCTAACACATTGACGAATCGAGGCTACGGAATACCTGTCTGGCCGATGAAAGTTCCAGGAGGAAGGTAGCAATGGCTCTCCACAGTCAACCGACCTCGTTGCTGTAGCACCTTCAATGGCGTGGAAGGAATGAACCAGAATAATCTATGACAGACGTCGGAGGGAGGAGCTGCTCTTTAGAGTCGGAGCAGTGTGCAAATGACCCAAAACCTTATGGTCGAAACCCTAAGTACCATACCGCCAAAACTCTTAAGCTCTCCACCATCCGATCGACAGAACTCATCTAGATCGTCTATCGCTGTGGGAATCCCGAGGAAGTTGCAGTAGAGCTGTAACATTAAATTCCACAGCTACCCAAATCAAAATATCTGTGGAGCAAGTGGAGTGCGTGGACCGAGGGGCCAGATGTCCCACGCAGACGTATGGTTATGCCGCCAACAAATATATTCATATATTGTAAAAGATAGCCAAGGACAATCGAAGTTATGGTTCTGCTAACATGTATACATATATGGTTCTGGCGTTAATCAATGTATCAATTAACATATTAATCATATTACCATGATAGTGTAATGGGTAAAGTTATGGGTATAGTAATTTTTTTTTTTTTATGTATGTAATATTAGAGTGTAGAGGGTTATGACATATGGTATCAGAGCCCAGATACAACACTATGGCCTCTGGGTAAGACAATAATGAATGGAGACTGTGGTAAATGAATTAACAGATAGTCATTCCATTATTACTCTTGAACGGTTTTCTTTCACAGGATCAGATTCTGAGGGCGAAGGACATGAGGAGGGCGGAGAATACACCCCGACGACCTGTAATAGGACAGGGCATGACCGGCACAGAAAATAACCCAGAATTGTGGGTACAACTTGGAGAAGAAGCCAGAATTACAAATCAAGCCATCCTGGAGACAGTACAGGAGCTGAAGAATGAGATGGCTCGACTACGAGAAGATAATGCCCGATTAAAAATGGAACAAGAAAGAATTTTAAAAAGTTTGTCCGACAGACAAAATCAACTACCAGTTAATCCTAGTGCGAAACAACAAAGAATGTCGGAAGAGCAGAATCATCACATACCCCCCGAAGGATCGGAGGAATAGGAAGAACGCTCTGACAATGCATTCGAACAACAAACCTCGAAAAGACAAAGGATGGAACTACAAGGGGAATTCCGCAAGATTAAGCCACCACATTTTGATGGAGAACAAGAGGAAGCAGCTGAAGCATGGTTAATCAATATGAATAAGTATTTTCAGCTTTATGAATACGATCACAATCTTAAAGCACAATTGGCCATCTTTCAATTGCAAGGAAAGGCTACCTTATGGTGGGAGGAGGTGAAGATCGTAAAAGGAGTTACCGAACAAAACATAACATGGGACAATTTTCAAAGATTCTTTAAGGAGAGATATTTAACCGAACGCTTCTATGATGAAAAGCCAAAGAATTCCATGATCTGCGACTGGGACAGCAGACTATGGATGAGTTCGTCACCCGTTTTACTCCCCTACTTCGCTACGTGCCATATATAAGGGAGTAAAAGGCGAAAGTGCAGCGATTCGTTAGCAGTTTACCCCCGTACATGCGGGAAAGGATTGAATTTGATAATCCAAAATCAATGGATGAAGTAATCCGCAAGGCTAGAATCTGCTATCAGCAAGGCAAACAAGAAGGAGAAACTGCTAGTAGGAAGTGGAATGAGAAGAAGAATTTCAAGACAGCTGGAAACATCAAAGGAAATCGTAGCAACGGAATTAAAGGAACTGGCAAAGGAATAAACAACAGATTTGCAGCAAAAACTACACCTAAGTTCAGATCTGCAAACGAGTCCAAAGTCAGTGAACAGCAAATCAGATTGGATAATGAAGGGACAGCAAGACCCCTTGTGCAGTGCTGGGGTTGTGGGGGACCTCACTAGTAAGTGTCACTTCTTCAAAGAAGAGATTTAGTATTTGGGTCACGTAATCACAAAGGATGGAATTGCGGTGGATCCGGAAAAGATAAAAGCTATAATGGAATGGCCAGTTCCAAAGGATGTAGCAGATGTCCGATCTTTCATGGGGTTAGCTGGGTATTATAGGAGATTCGTGGAAGGTTTCTCTAAGGTGGCATTTCCCATTACCTCACTGCAGAAGAAAGGGAAGCTGTTTCATTGGACCCCAAATTGCCAGAAAAGTTTTGAGCAATTGAAGCATCTGCTCACCACAGCACCTATTCTGAGTATAGCGGATCCTAATAAGGATTACGTAGTATGTACGGATGCTAGTAAAGAAGGATTGGGAGGGGTCTTGATGCAAGAAGGCAGGGTAATTGCTTACGAGTCTCGAAAACTAAAAGAACATGAGCAGAAATATTCTGCTTATGACTTAGAGTTGGCTGCCATTATACATGCCCTGAAGATGTTGCGGCATTATCTCATGGGCAGGAAATTTTTGCTACACACCGACCATCACAACTTGACCAATTATTTTAGCCAACCTACCTTAAACGCTAGGCAAGCAAGGTGGGTGGACTTTCTAAGTGGCTTTGACTTTGATATAAAACACTTGCAAGGGAAGGAAAATAAAGTAGCAGACGCCTAGATAATGAAAGTATTAATAGTATTAAGTTAATAACTATTACATAGTAGATAGTACTTATAACTTATGTTAAATATAAGTAAATTAACGTAAAAATATTGAATTCATGTTTATTGTTAAAGTTTAGAATTTAGTCAATTTAGGTTTTAATAATTGGTGAATTGAGATATTTTGTTAATTGTAATTATGCATTATAATGATAATCTTTTTGTTCAGAAGGTTATCTAGAAGATTTTCCATTTTCTATGTAAAGTATAGATACATAATAAGACTTGCACCATTCATATTGTAGGTAAATAATTTTAAATATTAATAAAAATAATAAAATTCAATAATTAATGTTTTTTTTTTTTGTAAGCTGGGAGGGACTCTCTGCATTTACAGTGTCCATTAAGTACCCCTCAACGGGGAAGGGTAGCCCAAGATTTGAACCCAAGACTTCCGGTTCGGTGAGACTTCATTTCCACGGCCCTTGCCGCTTGAGCTACCCCATGTGGACAAAATTCAATTAATAATGTTAAACTATGGAGAAGCTGCAAATTCTTTTGGGTCAAAAAAATCTAATAGCGAGGCGAAGCTAAAGGAAGAACTCAATAGTTAAATATATTGCTTAAAAAAATATAAATATTAAAAGTGAAGTTGATTTATTTTATTAGATATTTTTTGATTGAATTAATAACCATTTTAGTTTAATTATTAGTAAGTTTTTACTAATTTCTTATTGATATTAAGCAAAAAATAGTGTGAACATATATATTTTTATGATGGGCACTTGTAAGTGTATTTAGTTTCATCTTGTTCCTATTTATTTTTTATGCAAATACTTTCTTAAATTATGGTGGATAGTAATTGATGGTAAATATGTTATTTTATGATTATGAGTTATTTTAAAAGATTTTAATTTTGATAGTTTCTATGAAGCTTACCAATGAAAAATATAAAAATATTTAAAAAAATATAAATATAACAACTACATCAAAAAAGTTATCAAAATGGCATTGTAAAGTTATCCAAATGACATTTTATTGTACAAAGAGTCCAATAAACATCATATAAAATTAAAGGTTATTTAGAAATAATCTAATGTTATTTTTCATCATAAAATTAATAATAATAATAATTAAAATTAAAATTAATAATATATTCATAAAAGTAATTTAAAAATTTATTAATCATTAATATTAGGTTAATTTAAAAATTATAATACTTTTGAAATTTTTGGAAAAGAGAGAAAAGTAGTAAATTTTGAATACCTTGTGATATTAAGGTGTTGTATCATCCACAATAGTTTTTCAAAGTTACGGATTGACTAATCATCATTAGAAAGATGGTAAGGAAAATCTAACTCCAAACCTACCATCCATATTAAAAAAAAAGGGCTTAATGGCAACAATAATGACAATATACTTGAAATTACAATTCAAAGACAGTGTCCAGATTCACACTATAAAACTTGTAAGTGGATCACCATACTTTTTTATCCACTAATAAGTTTTGCTGATTATGAAGTCAAACTTTACAAAAATATCATTAAAATTTACGAACAAAAGGTGAAACCCTCCACTTGGATATTGTTATATCGGCCTCGCCATTAAAATAAAATAAAAAATCGAGGTTGAATCTGTAATGACCAAACATTTTACGTAAATAAATTACTTATTTACCCCTGTGGTTGAATATAAAACAGAGATTATTATTTTCTTAAATTGATGGAAATATTATTTGTTAAAATTGAGTAATATGAATTGCATAATTATGTGTACACAGTAATTTCATATGAAAAGTTATTTTCTCTTCTTGCTTGAAGATAAAAGAAAAACAATTGCCAGCTTACTAGGGGGAAACCCTAACTGTTTTCTCTTTCAAATGGAAAAGGGGAAAGAGGAAGAGACCTGGGTTGTTGGATGAACAAACGGGGGAAAAGAAAAGAAAGGGCACTGAGCAAAAGAGAAAGGTGCTACGTCTGGTGAGGACCAGATAGCACAGGCAAATTTGTGCTTACTATTGCTGAGGCTGTGGCCGGCAAAGGAGCTTGGGGGAGAGACGCAGTTCAAACAACAGGTCTTGTGGCTGGGAGGATATCAAGCATTAAATCATCTTCTACAGGTTGTAGAAGCGCAGAGCATAGAAGACAAGGAGACACAGGTAAGTATTTTCAGTCTATAAAATCTGGAAGATTAGATATTACCAGGTATTCCTGAACGTTTGATTAGGATTACTGTAATATTATTTTTTTAGACTGTGAATCAGAACCTGTTACTGGAAGCACTACTGGTACTGTATAACGTTGTTGTTCTGTATATGCATATATATAACAAAAGAAAGAAAACAGATAATGAAATCCTACACATTATCTAGTCCTTTAACTTTGGACAATTTAAACTGTATTCCATGAAAGAGACAGTAGTTATTAAGGACAACAATAAAACAAAACGATCCCTAGTTGCTATTAATTAGACCTGAAACAAGAATACAGTTAATCGTATCTGTATTATGTGAGTAGTACAGGAGATAGTAATTGATAACCGACAAGCATTCAACAACAGAGAATTCATATTTTGCTAGAAACGATACAAGTATTGAAAGGTATGAATAAAGTAATACACATATACCTGGAAAGGGTTACATTGGCGGTTCTAGTTATCGCAAGATATATATATATTCCAAGTCAATAACTATACAAACCCTCTCAGAAAACATAAGGGTAAATATACAATGTAAGAACAATAAAGTAATAAGACCATAGCATAAACATTGCCGAGACAATCGTCCAGTTATAACAACTGTAGATTTAGTGGCTGGCGGAATACACAGGTGGGTACCACCTGGTAGCATGGAGCTACAGTATGGCGCCGAGGCACCAAGTTAATTAACCCAGTGAATCAGGTTAACCGCTCAGAAGGTAATTTCATTAAGATGATAGCAATAAAATAAATATTGAAATGGCCCGAGCGCTCAACAATGCACCATTGTCAAATGAGAGGAATAATGATGGCTCACGTAGGAGCGAAATCATTATTGAGCCGTAACAGGCTTTTCCCTTAAATAACAGCACTGATACATTTATTGAACCATAACAGGCTTTTCCCTTAAATAACAGCACTGATACATATCGGAATCATACAGAAAGGTCGGTTACTCGTCCAAGAGCTAGCCATTATGAAAAAGAACCAACAAACATTATCATATATGTCAATCTAATAACATACCATTTAATCATGAGAAAAACGGCAGCCCGTGAAGGAGAAGGGCCGCCAGCAAACCACAGAACTCCTCATAAACTAAATAATCAATATATATGCAATCATTGATAGACTCGGTGGTGCGTAGGAAGCAACCCATTTGCTATTAGAACATTAAAATGTCAAACATTGTCAAAGCAGAAAGTACAGAAATCAATCGACGACCTGTACAGGTAATTTGGGAACAAACCCAGAATTCACAATATATATATTAAACTGTAGCCACAATATTACCGAGTCCATTACTTAGTAAATCGAACTGGAAGCCGAACAAATACAACAAAGAACAAAACTGCTCGAGGGTTGAACTCGACCCATAAATCTGAACTCTAAAACAGTTTACAGCCCTAAAAGACAAGCTACACCATTCGGCAACCTGGAATCAGACCTCAGGACCCATGGTAGACTTTGAGCAAAAGAGAGACTCTGCCGTAGGAGAGACATACGCCAATCAACATTAGATTCGACAAAAATCCTGACAGAGAGAGAACAGTAATGAGGCCGACTCCGAAATTAGGCAAACAATAAATACATTTCGGTGGAAGAACTCATACCTGGTTAGGATATGGACAGCAGAAACCCTGCATCCTCCTCGTTCCCGCGGCCTCCATGGACTTTACCCTGTTCCAGCCAGTAGCGATTAAGATAATTGGCATAATCATAATTACAGTGGAAGAAAAGCTAACACATTGACGAATCGAGGCTAGGGAATACCTATCTGGCCGATGAAAGTTCCAGGAGGAAGGCAGCAATGGCTCTCCACAGTCAACCGACCTCGTTGCTGTAGCACCTTCAATGGCGCGGAAGGAATGAACCAAAATAGTCTATGACAGACGCCGGAGGGAGGAGCTGCTCTTTGGAGTCGGAGCAGTGTGCAAATGACCCAAAACCTTATGGTCGAAACCCTAAGTACCATACCGCCAAAACTCTTAAACTCTCCACCGTCCGATCGACAGAACTCATCTGGATCGTCTATCGCTGTGGGAATCCCGAGGAAGTTGTAGCAGAGCTGTAACATTAAATTCCACAGCTACCCAAATCAAAATATCTGTGGAGCAAGTGGAGTGCGTGGACCGAGGGGCCAGATGTCCCACGCAGACGTATGGTTATGCTGCCAACAAATATATTCATATATTGTAAAAGATAGCTAAGGACAATCGAAGTTATGGTTCCGCTAACATGTATACATATATGGTTCTGGCGTTAATCAATGTATCAATTAACATATTAATCATATTACCATGATAGTGTAACGGGTAAAGTTATGGGTATAGTAAATTTTTTTTTTTTATGTATGTAATATTAGAGTGTAGAGGGTTATGACATATGGTATCAGAGCCCAGATACAACACTATGGCCTCTGGGTAAGACAATAATGAATGGACACTGTGGTAAATGAATTAACAGATAGTCATTCCATTATTACTCTTGAACGGTTTTCTTTCACAGGATCAGATTCTGAGGGCGAAGGACATGAGGAGGGCGGAGAATACACCCCGACGACCTGTAATAGGACAGGGCATGACCGAAACAGAAAATAACCCAGAATTGTGGGTACAACTTGGAGAAGAAGCCAGAATTACAAATCAAGCCATCCTGGAGACAGTACAGGAGCTGAAGAATGAGATGGCTCGACTACGAGAAGATAATGCCCGATTAACAATGGAACAAGAAAGAATTTTAAAAAGTTTGTCTGACAGACAAAATCAACTACCAGTTAATCCTAGTGCGGAACAGCAAAGAATGTCGCAAGAGCAGAATCATCACATACCTCCCGAAGGATCAGAGGAACAGGAAGAACGCTCTGACAATGCATTCGAACAACAAACCTCGAAAAGACAAAGGATGGAACTACAAGGGGAATTCCGCAAGATTAAGCCACCACATTTTGACGGAGAACAAGAGGAAGCAGCTGAAGCATGGTTAATCAATATGAATAAGTATTTTCAGCTTTATGAATATGATCACAATCTTAAAGCACAACTGGCCATCTTTCAATTGCAAGGAAAGGCTACCTTATGGTGGGAGGAGGTGAAGATTGTAAAAGGGGTTACCGAACAAAACATAACATGGGACAATTTTCAAATATTCTTTAAGGAGAGATATTTAACTGAATGCTTCTATGATGAAAATCCAAAGAATTCCATGATCTGCAACTGGGACAACAGAATATGGATGAGTTCATCACCCGTTTTACTCCCCTACTTCGCTACGTGCCATATATAAGGGAGTAAAAGGTGAAAGTGCAGCGATTCGTTAGCAGTTTACCCCCGTACATGCGGGAAAGGATTGAATTTGATAATCCAAAATCAATGGATGAAGTAATCCGCAAGGCTAGAATCTGCTATCAGCAAGGCAAACAAAAAGGAGAAACTGCTAGTAGGAAGTGGAATGAGAAGAAGAATTTCAAGACAGCTGGAAACATCAAAGGAAATCGCAGCAACGGAATTAAAGGAACTGGCAAAGGAATAAACAGCAGATTTGCAGCAAAAACTACACCTAAGTTCAGATCCGCAAACGAGTACAAAGTCAGTGAACAGCATATCAGATTGGATAATGAAGGGACAACAAGACCCCCTGTGCAGTGCTGGGGTTGTGGGGGACCTCACTACATTAAAAATTGCCCACAGCGAAAGGGGACTGAACAGTTATCCCAAATTCATGAAGCCTCAACCATTGGCGAAGTGGGTCGAAGCGTACCCAGAATCAATGCAGCTTTGGAGGATCGACAGGCGGAATACCAGCCAACCATGGTCGAGTTCAAAGGTAAAATTTCAAACCTTACCATATCTGTTTTGATTGATCCTGGGGCCACGCTAAGTTATGTGAACCCAAAAGTAGTGGAACGTTGTAATTTACAATCTGTTAAATTTAAAAACCCATTGTTAGTGCAATTAGCTATTGGAGCCAAGCAACGGGTAACAGCCAAGATCAACGATTGCTCTTTTACTATAGCAAACCAGCCAATAACAGCTGACCTGAACATACTCCTTCTGGGTTCCTATGACATTCTAATTGGTATGGACTGGTTGGAGAAACATTGGTCATTAGTTGACTGCAAAACCAAAATTATTTATTACAGAGATCAGCAAGGAAACAACAAAGAAATGCAGGGAATTAAGCGACCGGTGCAAGTTCGACCGATAACTGCAAATCAATTAGTAAAATGTGTACGGAAAGGCTGTCCAAGTATATGCCATCCAAGTGGGTTATGCGAATTCTAAGGATAAGTCAGCAGCTTTGAATAATATTCCTGTAATACAAGAATTTACAGATGTGTTTCCGGAGGAAATTCCAGGGCTGCCACCGCGAAGAAACATAGATTTTACTATAGATTTGGTACCAAGGGCTGCACCAGTGTCACGAGCACCCTACAGAATGAGTGTACCTGAGTTGACAGAATTAAAAATGCAGTTGCAAGAATTATTAGAGAAGAATTACATCCATCCTAGTGTGTCTCCATGGGGGGCCCCAGTATTATTTTTCAAGAAAAAAGACGGCACCCTCCGGATGTGTATTGATTACAGACAATTGAATAAGCTGACTATTAAAAACAAGTATCCTCTTCGCCGGATAGATGAATTGTTCGACCAAGTGAAAGGCGCGACAGTGTTCTCTAAGATCGATTTACGATCAGGCTACCATCAGATCAGAATTAAAGATGAAGACATCGCAAAAACAGCTTTTAGAACCAAGTATGGGCACTATGAATTTGTGGTGTTGCCGTTTGGGCTCACCAACGCCCCGGCAACCTTCATGTGTTTAATGAATGGTATTTTCCATCCTTATTTGGATCAGTTCGTGCTGATATTTATTGATGATATCTTAATTTATTCACGCACCATCGAAGAACATCATGAACATCTTCGAATATTATTACAGACCCTTCGGGAACATCAATTGTATGCTAAATTTAGTAAGTGTGACTTCTTCAAAGAAGAGATTTAGTATTTGGGTCACGTAATCACAAAGGATGGAATTGCGGTGGATCCGGAAAAGATAAAAGCTATAATAGAATGGCCAGTTCCAAAGAATGTAGCAGATGTCCGATCTTTCATGGGGTTAGCTGGGTATTATAGGAGATTCGTGGAAGGTTTCTCTAAGGTGGCATTTTCTATTACCTCACTGCAGAAGAAAGGGAAGCTGTTTCATTGGACCCCAAATTACCAGAAACGTTTTGAGCAATTGAAGCATCTGCTCACCACAGCACCTATTCTGAGTATAGCGGATCCTAATAAAGATTACATAGTATGTACGGATGCTAGTAAAGAAGGATTGGGAGGGGTCTTGATGCAAGAAGGCAGGGTAATTGCTTACAAGTCTCGAAAGCTAAAAGAACATGAGCAGAAATATTCTGCTTATGACTTAGAGTTGGCTGCCATTATACATGCCCTGAAGATGTGGCGGCATTATCTCATGGGCAGGAAATTTTTGCTACACACCGACCATCACAACTTGACCAATTATTTCAGCCAACCTACCTTAAACGCTAGGCAAGCAAGGTGGGTGGACTTTCTAAGTGGCTTTGACTTTGATATAAAACACTTGCAAGGGAAGGAAAATAAAGTAGCAGACGCCTTGAGCCGAAAGGTACAAAATTTGTATGAAGTTTCCATTAGTGGGTGGAAAATTCTCTTCCTAGAAATTATAAAGGAGATTGCAGATCAAGATACTGAATATCAGCAATTAAAATTGCAAATACAGCAATCTGCTAGAGAAGACAGCCAACAAGAATATGAATTAGATGACGCTGGAAGGATTTATTTCAAGAAAAGGTTGTATGTGCCAAATCAAAGCAGAATTAGAAATCTGATTATGGATGAATTTCATGTTAGTCATTACGCGGGTCATCCGAGTTATCAAAAGATGATAACAGCAATCCGGAAAGAGTATTTCTGGCCTGGAATGAAGAAAAACATTGTCGAATACCTGTCACGGTGCTTAGAGTGCCAGCAGAACATCAGCACCCAGCAGGAATGTTACAACCACTGCCAGTTCCAGAATAGAAATGGGAAATCATCTCCATGGACTTCATAACGGGATTACCCAAAACAAAAAAGAATAATGACTCCATTTTCGTAGTGGTGGACAAACTGAGTAAGGCTGCACATTTCATACCGGTGCAATCTACATATAGAGCTGCACAGATTGCTCATATTTTTATGCAGAATGTATTTAAGTTACATGGACTTCCAAAAACAATAATTTCCGATCGTGATGTGAAATTCACATCAGCATTTTGGAAAACATTGTTTTCTGAATTAGGAACTCAACTGAATTTCAGTACAGCATACCATCCACACTGATGGGCAAACGGAACGAGTGAATCAGATGGTAGAGGATATGTTAAGGGCTTATGTCATGCAACAACCCACAAGGTGGGAAGATTACTTACATGTGGTAGAGTTCGCGTATAACAACGGTTACCATACCTCAACGCAGATGAGCCCATTTGAAGTTATGTACGGCCAGAAATGTCGTACACCCACCAGCTGGGGAGGACCGGAAGATAAATTGAGCCTAGGTCCTGACATGCTGAAGGAAATGGAAGAAATGGTAAAGAGGGTACGTGTTAACTTGAAAGCTGCCCAGGATAGGCAAAAGAACTTCGCTGATCGGAAATGGAGATTTAAAGAGTTTCAGGTTGGGGACCATGTGTATATTCGAATTCAGGCCAAAAGAAGTACCTTGCAGTGGAATGGATGCGCCAAACTGGCATCCCGATATTGTGGACCCTTCCAAATTTTAGCAAGGGTCGAACCAGTAGCTTATCAACTGGCCCTGCCCAGTCACATCCGAATCCATAACATGTTTCATGTTTCTGTCCTAAAGAAATATGTGTATGACCCTAAGCATGTAATCCGATGGCAAGAGATTCAGGTGGGTGATTGTTATGATAAAATTCAGCAAGAATTGTATATGAAAGAGAAAAACTAATTCACGGAATTGTGTATTGCAGGTCGAGCCGGAAGGAGAGGTTCTGGTCGAACCGCTGAGCATTCTCGACCGGAGAGAAGTGCAGCTGCGGAAACGAGTTATTACCCAAGTTAAGGTTCAATGGCGACATTTTGGGCCCGACGAGGCCACTTGGGAAGATGAGGAATTAATGAGAAGAACCTATCCAGATCTGTTCGGGTCTGTGAGACACCGAGACGGTGTCCAATCTCAGGGGGAGGAGATGTAATGACCAAACATTTTACGTAAATAAATTACTTATTTACCCCTATGGTTGAATATAAAACAGAGATTATTATTTTCTTAAATTGATGGAAATATTATTTGTTAAAATTGAGTAATATGAATTGCATAATTATGTGTACACAGTAATTTCATATGAAAAGTTATTTTCTCTTCTTGCTTGAAGATAAAAGAAAAAAAGTTGCCAGCTTACTAGGGGGAAACCCTAACTGTTTTCTCTTTCCCATGGAAACGGGGAAAGAGGAAGAGACCCGGGTTGTTGGATGAACAAACGGGGGAAAAGAAAAGAAAGGGCACTGAGCAAAAGAGAAGGGTGCTACGTCTGGTGAGGACCAGATAGCACAGGCACATTTGTGCTTACTATTGCTGAGGCTGTGGCCGGCAAAGGAGCTTGGGGGAGAGACATAGTTCAGACAACTGGTCTCGTCGCTGGGAGGATATCAATCATTAAATCATCTTCTACGGGTTGTAGAAGCACAGAGGATAGAAGAGAAGGAGACACAGGTAAGTATTTTCAGTTTATAAAATCTGGAAGATTAGATATTACCAGGTATTCCTGAGCGTTTGATTAGGATTACTGTAATATTATTTTTTTAGACTGTGAATCAGAACCTGTTACTGGAAGCACTACTGGTACTGTATAACGTTGTTGTTCTGTATATGCATATATATAACAAAAGAAAGAAAACAGATAATGAAATCCTACACATTATCTAGTCCTTTAACTTTGGACAATTTAAACTGTATTCCATGAAAGAGACAGTAGTTATTAAGGACAACAATAAAACAAAACGATCCCTAGTTGCTATTAATTAGACCTGAAACAAGAATACAGTTAATCGTATCTGTATTATGTGAGTAGTACAGGAGATAGTAATTGATAACCGACAAGCATTCAACAACAGAGAATTCATATTTTGCTAGAAACGATACAAGTATTGAAAGGTATGAATAAAGTAATACACATATACCTGGAAAGGGTTACATTGGCGGTTCTAGTTATCGCAAGATATATATATATTCCAAGTCAATAACTATACAAACCCTCTCAGAAAACATAAGGGTAAATATACAATGTAAGAACAATAAAGTAATAAGACCATAGCATAAACATTGCCGAGACAATCGTCCAGTTATAACAACTGTAGATTTAGTGGCTGGCGGAATACACAGGTGGGTACCACCTGGTAGCATGGAGCTACAGTATGGCGCCGAGGCACCAAGTTAATTAACCCAGTGAATCAGGTTAACCGCTCAGAAGGTAATTTCATTAAGATGATAGCAATAAAATAAATATTGAAATGGCCCGAGCGCTCAACAATGCACCATTGTCAAATGAGAGGAATAATGATGGCTCACGTAGGAGCGAAATCATTATTGAGCCGTAACAGGCTTTTCCCTTAAATAACAGCACTGATACATTTATTGAACCATAACAGGCTTTTCCCTTAAATAACAGCACTGATACATATCGGAATCATACAGAAAGGTCGGTTACTCGTCCAAGAGCTAGCCATTATGAAAAAGAACCAACAAACATTATCATATATGTCAATCTAATAACATACCATTTAATCATGAGAAAAACGGCAGCCCGTGAAGGAGAAGGGCCGCCAGCAAACCACAAAACTCCTCATAAACTAAATAATCAATATATATGCAATCATTGACAGACTCGGTGGTGCGAAGGAAGCAACCCATTTGCTATTAGAACATTAAAATGTCAAACATTGTCAAAGCAGAAAGTACAGAAATCAATCGACGACCTGTACAGGTAATTTGGGAACAAACCCAGAATTCACAATATATATATTAAACTGTAGCCACAATATTACCGAGTCCATTACTCAGTAAATCGAACTAGAAGCCGAACAAATACAACAAAGAACAAAACTGCTGGAGGGTTGAACTCGACCCATAAATCTGAACTCTAAAACAGTTTACAGCCCTAAAAGACAAGCTACACCATTCGGCAACCTGGAATCAGACCTCAGGACCCATGGTAAACTTTGAGCAAAAGAGAGACTCTGTCGTAGGAGAGTCATACGCCAATCAACATTAGATTCGACAAAAATCCTGACAGAGAGAGAACAATAATGAGGCCGACTCCGAAATTAGGCAAACAATAAATACATTTCGGTGGAAGAACTCATACCTGGTTAGGATATGGATGGCAGAAACCCTGCATCCTCCTCGTTCCCACGGCCTCCATGGACTTTACCCTGTTCCAGCTAGCAGCGATTAAGATAATTGGCATAATCATAATTACAGTGGAAGAAAAGCTAACACGTTGACGAATCGAGGCTACGGAATACCTGTCTGGCCGATGAAAGTTCCAGGAGGAAGGCAGCAATGGCTCTCCACAGTCAACCGACCTCGTTGCTGTAGCACCTTCAATGGCGCAGAAGGAATGAACCAGAATAGTCTATGACAGACGCCGGAGGGAGGAGCTGCTCTTTGGAGTCGGAGCAATGTGCAAATGACCCAAAACCTTATGGTCGAAACCCTAAGTACCATACCGCCAAAACTCTTAAACTCTCCACCGTCCAATCGACAGAACTCATCTGGATCGTCTATCACTGTGGGAATCCCGAGGAAGTTGCAGCAGAGCTGTAACATTAAATTCCACAGCTACCCAAATCAAAATATCTGTGGAGCAAGTGGAGTGCGTGGACCGAGGGACCAGATGTCCCACACAGACGTATGGTTATGCCACCAACAAATATATTCATATATTGTAAAAGATAACCAAGGACAATCGAAGTTATGGTTCCGCTAACATATATACATATATGGTTCTGGCGTTAATCAATGTATCAATTAACATAATAATCATATTACCATGATAGTGTAACGGGTAAAGTTATGGGTACAGTAAATTTTTTTTTTTTTTTTTTGGTATGTAATATTAGAGTGTAGAGAGTTATGACAGAATCGGGCACCAATCCAATGGCCTACGTGTTAAACGACACGAAATTCTCCACAATCTCCAGTAGGAATAGTATATTATACAGACTGGGTGCGTGATGTATGATGCCGTGACAGAATTGGCGAGTGATGGATAGCGGGGGTCATCGGCTGGCAGAGTTGCATGGCCATCAACATCTGATCCTCCTTTGCTCCTGCAATTAATATATTACTATCACTCAAATTCATGGGCCTTTTTTTCAAATGTTTCTTCATTTCTGCCATTCTCTACCACAAAACCAAAATTCCTCCACGGAGCCTTCGGTATTTTTCAATGTTGTCAGGTAACTTTGCGTCTTTCAATTTCTTCTTCTTCTTTATTTTGCAACGCTTTTTTCGATTGGCATACTGTGGTCCCGGTAACATCCATTTTGGAATCTTGGAATTCAAATAAATAATAGTATTGAAATTATATCTATGCAGATTTAAATTATTAACTTATATTGTTATATAATTTAGCAATATTCTTAAATCTACATTAATATAAAAATTTTTTAAGATATACTTATTTTAATAACTTTTTTCCAGCACAATATATTATTGATCTAAACATTTAAAAAATTCTTGTATTCAAAAATCAAAGATATTCCTCGAATTTACAATAAAAATACTTAACAAAACAAATCCTTATTTTAATAATGTTCTTCCTATGAGACAATACAATGCATTAATCAAATCAAAATATAAGACAAAACAATGCATTAATCAATCTAATCAATTATAAAACAAATCGAAGGATAAGAAATCATGTTAGAAGAAACAAATTGAAATACTGGGGGAGAGTGAGGTGTATAAATTTTTAAGTGGATGCAGAGTTGTGAACAAAACAAAAATTAAAATTAAGAAATGGCTGGCTGCCTGCGTCTCGACATATATCTGCGTCCCACCCAATTCATCATCGTCTGTAATCCAATTAGCGTCACCTCATTTAATATGAATGACAGAAGCCCCTTCATCTTCCGTCATCCAATTGGCCTCCCCGCTGACGCGCGTAAATGTAAATGCCTATTTCATTAAAAAAAATGTTTGTTTGTGATAAAACGTTGTATTTGTCTATCTGCATGAGGATCACTGTCCATAAATGAGACAAGTCACTCCATGACATCGATGCCGTATTGTAACTATTCTACTCTAATACGGAGCTTTTTGGTAATAACTTTTAAGTCAGTTTAATCTTTAATTTGTGTAGATATTTGGAGGTTGAATTGTGTAATTTAGGTGTTTCAAAGTGTGAAATTCTTTTATAGGGTTAAAACCACTTTTTAAATAAATTATATTATTGGATTTAGGGTTGCAAAATTTTAAAATGTAGAATTTAGATAGTTTTGAATGTGTTTTTTTAAAGTATATTTTATAGTTTTTTTTAACTAATAAGAATTTGTGGGAATCACAAAATTGAGTTGTGAAATCTATACGATTAAAATGATTTCAAAAAAAATTATTACATGGAATTCTTTTATGTATTTAAAAACAAATTTGAAATTACAAAATGTATTGAATTCATTTATGTATTCAGAAACATATTTTAATAACAAAAAAGCACATTGTCTATTTCCAATGAAAAATTTTCTCCCTCTTAATTTCTAATTCTAATAAAAAAAATAAAACATAAATAATAAATTAGAAGGAACAAGAAAAAATATTATTTAATATTCATAATTTAAAAATAAAAAATATATTCTAATAAATAAATATTAAAAAAAATATAAATAATTAAATATAAATTAATAATTATTTAAATATTAAAATTAAATAATAAAGGACCATCTATAAATTTAAATATCGGTATCCATTCTCCACTAAAACATGGTATTTAAATATCGGTATCCATTCTCCACTAAAACATGGCACAGTGTAGTGTGTACTCCCATGTGAGAGGCATAAAACACACTTCAGGACCGGCTATTGGGTTTAAGATTTCCGGGGAGTCGGGTCTTTGGTTGAGCCCACGACCAATTCACCTTACCTGAGGTGATGTCAGGTAGAGGTAAGGTTTTCGTTAAAGTAAAAGAGTTGTGTTAAACTAGACCCCAGAACAGGATAGGATTCTGGATAAGACATCTCTTGTCATCATGCTTCATAGGATTCTGGATAAGACATCTCTTGTCATCATGCACATGTGGAAGGAAGGTAGATTGCAAGAGGTTGTAATTTCTTTGATTAGGGCAGCATTGACCAGTGTTGACTTGGACACTTTTACCAAGCGTTCACTTATGTTTTTGGCCAAATTTTGATCTTTTTAGGCCACATTCTTTGACACGAAATTTGAATAGATTGGGGATTGTTTGACTTTGTTGACTACAATGTTGACTTTTTGTTTTTACCGTAGAAATTACATCAAGGTTTGTTGGGGTTGACCTAGGTGTTTTGGCTTGAATTTCACCGTAGGTTTGTTTGGGTTGACCGAGGTGTTTTGGCTTGAATTTGACCGTCTTTGGAGGGCACATTTTTTGCTAAGGACCAAGATAATTAGAGGATGATTTAGGGTAGCTTTAACCACTGTTGGCTTGAATTTGACCATCTTTGGAGGGCACATTTTTTGCTAAGGACCAAGATAATTAGAGGATGATTTAGGGTAGCTTTAACCACTGTTGACCTTCTGGTTAGGGCTGCATTGACTGCTGATTTAGTAGATCTGATTTGGGCTTGTATTTATGATATTTGTACTCTCTCTCTCTATTGAACTATTGAAGAATAATAAGAAACTTTTATCAAAGGGTTTCCCCACATTGGAGTTTGTCTCTAGAATCTACAACATCTTGGCTTGTCTTCTACATATGATTATATGTTTTATCTGCATTTACTATCAATGTTTATAAATTAATGTTAGTGATACTGGATATAATTACAAATTGTCATTTGGGTGCTAAAGGAACATTGTAGTAAATTATGCCTAAGCATAGAACATACCATTGTTATCTAAATTTAATAGTTATTAGTCTCTCATTTAAGGGAAAATAAGTAAATTAATATCTGAATACATCAATAATACATCTTATAGTACCAATGTTAGAATGTTACCAAAGCTAAAAGGGAAAAAAACAAAGAAGATGACGACCCAAACCTAGAGAAACTCAAATAATAGTGGAAATTAGTTCATCCAAATTAGATCATTATATTGCTTGTCATCCATATAGATGCTTTTAGAGTGAAAAAAGTGGAGGAATCAACTCTCAATACCATTTTCACTAGTGGGACCTAGTTTGGCAAATTGGTGTATGAAACCTTCTGAGAGCATTTTGAGGCATCAAACAACCTTTTCTCGGGGTAAAACCTTGTTGATTTAGAGCAACATCTTCTTTTCCTATTATATACACAAAGACCTTTCAAACAAGGCAATAATTGTGTTAATCAGCTAGTATGTGAAAGTTATGCCACTCAAAAGTTGGCATTTTGATTTTCACCACCATAATTCGCAAGGATGCCACGTGAGCCCCCATTATTCATGAAAAATGTGCTAGCCACACAATTATGATGTAGAATAATTTAGAAGAGTCTATATTGTAACTCTGGTTATGCGTTGAGGTTGTTAAACCTAACCACTAGTAGCCTATTAGGATGTGTTGTAATCGAACCACTAGGAGGAAAATGGGTTCCATTCATTGAAGTGCATTTGTTTCATCGATGAGTAAAAAATGGCCAAGAGGGATAGAAGGTAGAGCACATGGATATGATTTCGTGTGCACTATAGAAACCCATGGGTCACTAGCCATACTTCTTTATACTCACACCATATTTCCATTTGGAGAAAGTGCGCTGAGCAACCTCACCTTCCAGTTGGGTTTCCCTCCCAAAAAGGTTTCTTGAGTGATGTCTTATGTCAAATGTGTGTGATTTTTTTGATGTTGCTCTCTATCTTGTCCATAGTTTTAATTCACATGCATACAATATTAAGAATAGTCTACATATCTATAAATCTAAAGAGAATTAAAATTGAAATAGAGTAGATCTTGGATTTTTAAGTATATTTTATCTTATCTATTGTGACGAGCTCTCCAATGGAATATCCACAGTAGTTTATGGATCATGAGCTCTAAATAGAAATTCTCATACTATTTGGAAAGAAACCATAAACACACATAGTTGTTGAAGGAATCTACAACACTAAAAAAATTGAGTACAATGGTCTCCATGTCATAATAAGGGATTAAAGTCCAACCTGAGAGAAACCATTTGTTCAGAAAATATTGATGAGAATGCCTATTAAATAGAAGGTGACCGACCAATGATGAAAATACTAGATACAAAGTAACCCACCAATAATGAAAATAAACATCAATATACTAATATTTGAGTAATAATATGAATATATATAATGAAGTCAAACACCGAAAGAAACCATTCAGCCAAGGGAAATCATGACAGCCCACTAGCAGAATTAGATCATCAATGAGTAAAGTGGAAACTGAGGTATTAAACCTCTATATCAAGCACTAACAATACGGTCAATAGAAATATATCGATTGAAACAAAGACACTAGGAATACGGTCAATAAAAATAAATACATTGAAACAAATGCAATAATGAATATCTTCAACCAACATAAGATATATAATGAATGAATAAGACTAGGCGAACATGGAAAGGGTGATGCAACACTTCCCTTGACATAAGGAATGAGAAGGCATGTACTAACTTGAGTAGCTATCATTTCCAAAAGAAATCATGGGAGATTACTCCACTCGGTTGAAATTAGGACACACAGGAGAGTGAAAATTGATTATCAAGATAAGTGTTTCAAAACCTACTTGTATTATTTGTGATTCAAAACCCACTTGTATTATTTAAAATTATTTGTGATTCAAAAACCACTTGTATTATTTAAAACAAAGGGCGCACAATGCATTCATATAATCAGTCAGAGCAGGGCAGAGACGTTTCAGCAATTCCTAGATCGGAAATAGCTGTAACTCTAAATCTGGAGATGCATCTACGTCCTCCTTGTAGTTTAAATCATCCACGTGATCATTCGAACATTCAGCGGCCGTGCCTCGACCCAGAAAACATCTCGTTTCTAAAAGGCTGTTAGCTACTTGAATGTTTCCTCCTCCATCTCTATTCTTTTTTGTAGCTGCAGGACCACTTAAATCTGTTTCTGCAGATACGGAATTACTTATATTGAAGTCCTCCCATTGGAATGAGGGTTTCCAGGGCCATCTGCTACTTTTATTATAAGTAATATTGTCGACGGCATCTGACAAGCCTTGCGCCTGCTGCGTGCCGGCCATGGCCATCAACATCTCATCATCGTCTATTGCTTGAATAACTCCTCCTGCGCTTAAACTACTACCACAGAAATTCATGTGTCTTCTTTTCAAAAGTTTCTTCATTTCTTCGATTCTGTCCAACAAAACCAGAAATTCCTCCACGTCCCCTTCACTTTCCAATTCTGTCCGGGGGCGTTTGCATCTCTCCACTTCTTCTGTTTCATTTTGCGATGCTGATCGGTTCGGAAAGCTTACCGTTGGTCCCGGCGACATCCATTTCGGAACCTTGGAATTCATCACGATAGGCCGTACTAGTAATAGCTTATCTTAAAAATCTTCTTCCTTGGTTCAAGAAAACACAATACATGAATCAATCCAAGCAATTAAGAGAAAACAGTCTATACAAAGGGAAAAAAGAGATATGAACTTTAGATTTCACCAGAGTATTGTTGCAAATAATTCGATTTGAAAGGCAAATGGAAACTGCAAACGTCCCTGATCATGCGCTCGTCACATGTCTCTCTTATATTTATGGAGAAAAGGGTTGACGAAGGGAGATAACGTAAAGCAGGCAGCCAATTTCACTGTCGATTCTTTCTTGTCGTCATTGAGAGAATCATTGTATCTGTGTATAGGGAAAAGGGAGTCATGGCTTAGGAGGCGAAATAAAATAGAATAATAATTAAGGATAGGAATTCACGATTCAGGAGCAAAAAAATTGGAATACTGAGGCAGGTTCAGCTGGAAACATGAATACTGAGGGAGGTAGACCGGTAAACATCATTGGATGTAGATGTAGATTTGTGGGAGATAACAAAAGTAAAATAAAAAATGCCACTCTCTTTCCGTCCCACTCCCACCCAATTCTTGATATCATCCATATGACGTCAGCTGTGACGAGTCTATATCTATGCGAATGCGTATTTCGTTAAAAACAAAAATTAGTGTGGTTGGAAAATGATAAAAAGTTCCTCTTGCGTTATCCAATCGAAGTCAGCTCCAATGTTAAATGTCCGTGAATTTGCATTTATTTAAAAAGGTGTTTTGAATTTGCATTTATTTGAAAATATTTTTTGTGCTTGAATGATAAGTCGTCCTCCTCCACTCAAACTCTATTCTATAAACAAAACAATGGTCAGCATGCCCCTTATTTCCATTGAAAAGAACTAATTTTCAGGAAACAAATAATATTGTAATATTGTATTAAGTCGTTTTCTCTAGATAACCCTGTAACCATGTAAGTGATGTTGTAATGTTAAGCATTGTAATATTTTAGTTTAATATGTAAGTGTGGTCGTAATGTAATATTTTGTTAAATATTTTGATTCAATAAAATGATATAAAATTAAAATAATAATTATTATTATTATTAAAATATTTTAACTTAAAAAAATAAAATAAAATTTATAATTATAATTATCTTGATTTTAGATTTACCAAGTGTTTAGAGGGATCAATTTTTTTTTCACTCTAAATAAGGTTGCATCTCAACAAATTGGAC
>APFE030567672.1:0-15285 GCA_000404065.3 Pinus taeda | reverse complement strand
CGAGATCCCAAGCCTCATTTTTGTGCAGAGATGCCATTTCATCAACCATGGCCTCTTTCCAGAGTTTTCCATCCTCTGAATCCACTGCTTCCTTCACAGTTCTGGGATCATCATCAGTAATAGATAAAGCAAATTTGAATAGAAAGTAGATGGAATATACCTTTCTAGCCACCTTCTTTCTCGAACTCATCTTCTTACACCCGGAGTTTGTGGCTCTTCAGCTTCTGATTTCTCCTCTGCTGTACAGAGTCTGATTCTTCCTCCTTTAGTTCAAACTCTATCTTCACAGGTTCCTTTGGTTAGACTTCATGTTTAATAACATCTTTCACCTCTCTGAACACCACATCTCGACTGTACACACCCTTCCTTGTTACTGGGTTCCAAAGCTTATAACCCTTTAAACCATCCTTATACCCAATAAAGATGCACTTTTCAGATTTACTATCCAACTTGGTTCGTTTCTCCTTTGGAACATGTACATATGCATCACATCCAAATACCCTCATATGTGAAAGAGAGGTTTTCTTACCAATCCATACTTCTTGTGGAGTCTTATCATCCAATGTTGATGAAGGTGACCTATTGACCAGGTAACATGTAGTATCCACCACCTCTACCCAGAATTCTTGTCCTAACCCGACACCATTGAGCATGCTTCTTTCCCTTTCCATCAACGTCTTGTTCATTCTTTCTGCAACTCCATTTTGCTGAGGTGTATATGGAGTAGTACTTTGCCGTGCTGTACCACACTTCTTACAGAATTCTTCAAATTCCTTACTGCAGAATTCTCCACCATTATCTGTCCTCAGCACCTTTATCTTCTTCTCTGTCTGATTTTCCACCAGAGCCTTCAATTCTTTAAACTTGTCAAAGACTTCAGATTTCTTCTTAAGGAAATATATCCATGTATTCCTTGAGAAGTCATCTATAAATGATACATAGTACACAGAATTACCCAGTGATGGAACTTTCACAGGTCCAAACACTTCACTGTGCACAAGCTCTAATATTTGTTTCGTCCTCTTACCACCAGAGGGGAAACTCACCCGATTTTGCTTCCCATATACACAATTTTCACAGAAATCAAAATCCAGAGAGCTATTACTCATACCTTCTACCATACCTTTACATGAAGTATTGAAGGCCCTTCTCTCCAATATGTCCAAGCCTTTGATGCCACAGCATGGTCTTTTCTCCAGAGACCACTAGATTTTCTGCTCCATTTTCAGGAACCATAGAACTATTGCACCCGTCAACAACAGTGCTACTTGCAGCTTGTACAGAGTTCCGATCCGAACTCCCTGCATCAA
Source organism: Pinus taeda (assembly GCA_000404065.3). Classification (NCBI taxonomy): domain Eukaryota; kingdom Viridiplantae; phylum Streptophyta; class Pinopsida; order Pinales; family Pinaceae; genus Pinus; species Pinus taeda. The sequence continues at coordinate 13,975 of APFE030567672.1, read as the reverse complement.
TACTAGTGCTCCTCGAACCATCTTGCAGGTATCCTTCTCAAACACTGTCTTTAACTACCTGCAATCATCCAATTTGCTTACAGAAATCAGATTTCCGCCCAATGCAGGAATATGCAGAACACTCGGAAGGGTTCTAACCCTTCCACCTTGTAACTTCAACTTTACTTTTCCGCGACCAGTGATTCTAGCCTTCCTATCATCTCCTAAGAAGACATCACCACCATCGTATTTCTCATACTCGCAGAACCACTCTCTATGGGGAGTGAAGTGAAAGGATGCACCTGAGTCAATTGACCATGCCTCATGATCTACATGTGTACTTGAAGAAGCTAAGTACACATCCCCACCTTCATCTGAGGTGGTTTTCGCCTCTGCAGAAGGACCATCATCAGATCCCTTTCCTTTATCAGGAGCTTTAGATTTACAATCCTTTCTGAGGTGCCCTTCCTTTCCGCATTTCCAGCACACCACCTTTATAGGTTTTCTTGGAGATTTAGATCTCCCACTCGATGACTTATTTTTATTTCTGTTCTGGGACCGTCCTCGTACAGACAAGGCATCACCATTCTAGTTGTCCATATTTTTCCGTCTCATCTCCTCCGTCAGCGAGGTTGAGACTATTTCATCAAACTGCAAAGCAGTTGCATTGCTACCTATTGCAATAACCAGACTATCCCACGAATCTGGTAGAGAACACAACAAACTGATGCACTTATCTTCATCTGAAATTTTAATATCAACAGATGAAACTGACTTACCACAATATTAAATGCATTCAGATGCTCTGTCACCGAGTCTCCATCTTTCATCCTCAGGTTATACAGCTTTTTCGCAGGAAACAGTTTATTCACCAGAGACTTAGATTGGTACAAAGTCCCTAACTTGTCCCACAAAGCCTTCCTCGTAGCTTCCCCTGATACATTCAGCAATACTGAATCTGAGACACACAATCGTATTGTGCTCTTTGCCTTACGATCCAACTTCTTCCATTCTTCATCGGTCACTCCCATTGGTTTAGTACCCGGATCTACCGCGATCCACTGATCCTTATCCACCAACAAATCCTCCATCTTGAGTTTCCAACTCAAAACTCTGACCATTGAACTTCTCAATCTGTATCTTTCTGCTGCTCGCCATCTTCTTTCACCACCAGAATCGATCTCGCAGATCTCCCACTGAACAGGGTCTACCATAGGCCCGAGCAAAACCCCTCAGCAACAAAGGCGTCCCTTGAAGCCAAAACTGCTCTGATACCAAATGTAGGTTTTAACCCTGTACAGAAATTACCTTCATATGAATTTTAAATCACAGAAAAATAAACAATGCAAGAACATAACACATAAAACACATATACACAGAGATTTCCCACTGGATCCCAACCGGGACTACCAGCTGATTTTTCATTATATTCCTTTCAATGTTACAATACATATTTATACATGCTGAAGCATCTAATACCATGGACCGAAAAACCATCGCATCCAAAACCATGGACCGAAAACCATAGATAGGTTCGCCCAACCTAATATAGGTTAGTCATGGAAGGAATATAACACAACCCAACAAGCCCAATACACCTCACTCTACTAGAATCAAATGAAAAGAGATCATGGTATCTCCTTGTGATGTCCAAGCCCAACTTCTCCATGATAACCTTTGGCATAAGATTGTGATGAAGCGCCGGAATCAAACATGGCATTATGTAACACAAACTCATGCAATCTTAAACTGATATAAAAAGGTGGCACATCACTGTCTGGAGACTCGCCATTCAATGTTGGTCCAAACATCAGTTCAGGTTGATCATCTTCCACACTCACCATATCAAACATTGCGTCAAAATTCAAAACTCTGGAGACTTTACCTCTATAATCGCTATTCCTCATTAGTTTCGTCAAGGGAATGGAAACCTTCAATTTAGAGATTTCATTTTCTAAACTAAAAGCTGAGTTCCTTTCTACCTCTTTGGCTGGAGCATATTTTCTTTCAGCTTTATCCTTTGGTACCATTGGCTGATTTACTCTTTCATTTGCTAGTGGAGACTTGCTAGTAGTAGGATCAGCAATTTCTTTTCCTTTCCTTGGTATAACAGGTGGCTCATTCTTAGATGCTGGAACTTCCTTTCTCTTTTGGATTGGATTGACAGGGACATTTCTGTTTCTAAGTGAATACTGACGTTGTTGGGTAGACAAAGCATTCATATACCCTCTATGATAATCATTTGACTCTTCTTCAAGAATTGTGTCATTCTTCAAGATAAAATCCTCATCCTTTTGTACAGCTGAATTTTCTACATACTCATAATCTTCAGTGATAAAGGTGGGCATTTCATCAGGAGTAAAGAAGTGATTTTATTCTCCTATTACATTGTCTTCATCATCAGATTCAGGACCAACAAAATTCTGCTGAAGAGGTGTCTTTACTTGTTGTTGTTGTGGTGTCGGTTCTTGTGCTCGCTGCTCACATTGTTTGATCCTGAGTTATGGCTGTTGCTGGCCACGAAAATTGGGATTCCGAATCTACGGTTCAGGCTTATGAAGTGTTAATCTTTCAATCATCTTTTCTACCTTGCGGAGTACTTGGTCTGATGTAGAAGCTTCTTCCTTTATTGAAACTTTCTTCTCGGCTTTCAATCTAGCTCTCTTGTCATTCAAATTTGCCTCAACACTAACAACAATTTTCTACATCTCTTCTAAGGTAGCCGGATCTCTCTCTCGCAATTGATATGCCATGTCAGGATCAAAACCATCCGAGAACTTAAGCAAATCTGACTTTCTAGATGGCCTTAAATCATCAGGAATTGCATTATAAACCGCTTTGAATCTAATATAGTAGTCTTGCACGGACTCACCGACATTCCACCTGATCTTGGTATATTTAGAAGTGATTTGAAGAGGATATTTATTAACCTCCCAGCGATCCAAAAACTGTCTTTGAAGCTCATCTAATGTGGGAATACTTCCAGCTGCCAAAGCTCTGAACCATTTTCTTACCTCACCGCCGAAAGTTTGCACAAAGAGTCTCATTGTTACATTTTCTTCATCAATTTCATACCGCTCAAAGAAATCCAACATTCTGTCCACATGCTATTGAGCCGGGCCACTTTGAGGAGTACCATCGAACAATGGAATCGTACTCTGATAATCTTCGGGCATATCATCCAAAACTTGAGGCAGCGCAAGAGGAGCAAAACGAGCAGCCATTGCTCTTGGTGGATTTGCAATCGGTCTTGGAGATGTTGGGGGAGTAGGTGCAGCTGATGTGTGAGGTGTATGAGGCGGGGTGTGTGGACGAGAAGCAATTTTGGATGTAGAAGGAGTAGATGAAGGTGAATTTACTGCGGAATTTTTATATGTGACAATAGGCTACACAAGGATAGTGGGAATGAAGGGCGGTTCGGTGAGACTCTTTGAATTGAATGCCATGACGGAATATCCAAGGGTGGCCGATGCAGATTCTGGGAAATCAATGATATTTGAAGCCTCAATTTTTGTCTGGAGCTGTCTTAAAATAAAATTCTCAATGGACTTGTTGGATTTTTCAATTTCAAGAGCTGCAGCAAAGTCCAGATTCGGGACTATGGAACCAACATCACTTTCGGATTTGGTTTCAAACAATGATAACTCAAAACGTGCATCAAAATCAAGCTCTTCAAGGTACTTGAAAATTGCAGGGCATGAACGGGATTTGAACACGGGAGTCTTAGAACTCTCTTGATGAAGAAGTCTTGGAATCAAATTGGGATTTTCGTAGATAGGAGGAGGATCTGGATCAGGATTAGCTCTGGTATATCTCCTTGAAGCTAGTGTGCTATTTTCAAACAATCAAATGGACATAAACAACTTTCTCATCCTATCAAATCCTAAGCTTATCATCCATAGCTTAGAATCATCACATGCACTGGGGTGGTTGCAGGTTAGATTTTCCATTAATGAGACTAGACCGTAGATTGACTGAAGTAGCGTTTATCTACTTGCGCTAATGCAAAGCAAAAGTGTTTCAAAGGCTACCTAGCTAATCTTCAGACTCTGTCTATAGTTTCAAAATGAAGAATGCTAACAAACAATCAAAGCAGCTCCCCAGTGGAGTCGCCACTATGTTAGAGCCTAGATTTACCTCAGGCTGGAAAGATGAGCTTCTAGGTCCACATCAAACCATGCTCAGCCTCATAGCTAGCCCTACGAGGACAGGAGAGGGCTCTCTCCGAGTCAATTTCAGCAAAGGATAATCAGATGGGGCTTGAGATGACCAATTTAACAACTAATCTTAGGCTAGGTATGAAGTGCAAGGTTTTAATTTGAATTTTTGAGGGATTTTTGTTGGAAAAAGGGATAGGCAAATTTGGGTCTGGGGATGAGGCACAGTTTTGCAGAGTTCTAGTTGGGGCAAGGAAGGCAATTGCTTTGATGCTTTAAAATGAATAAATGGATGGATCAGACCGGTGAGGAGCCAAGGAGGCCAAGAGAGTCTCAAGAGTCCTCCTCAAACAAATGAAAACATTGGAAATTAAACAAAAGTTCAAAGCAGAGCACAGTAGTCCAGTGAATTCTACTTTAATCACTCATTTGTTTAATTTTAGAAGCAAAGAGAAGGGAAAATGATACACATAACCATCAATGAACTTAGAAGTACATAGAGAAAAACACCATCAAAACACAGAGCCACATGGATCCCAACAAGTGCTGCAAAACCCTGGTCTTTCCTTTGCCAAAAATGCATAGATAGAATGTACAATGATGTGCCAGGCAATCCCAAGTGTCCAACCCTGACAATGACTCAGAAAATACATGATATAGACCATCCTAACCCATTCCCATGCCTCTAGGGGTTGGGCTCATCATTCTAGGAGTTGTTTCAACCAATTCTAAATAAAGCACTAAAATCTAGGCAATCAAACAACTTGCCTCTATAAGATAGGAAATTGATTCATTCATTAAATTTTCACTTTTTATTGAATGAATCCTATAGAACAAGTAAAAATATGCCAATATTACATCATGGTCCTCCAATTACATCAAGATAGATCAATACTTATATCAAAAAGCAAAACTAGTCAAAACTGGCCGAATTTTTGAGCTGGAAGGTGAAAAATTTGGCAAATATCCTCTATGCGCCGCGCCTGATTCTCTATGTGTCCTGCCACTTTGGAGCTGAATTTTAGGCCCTTATGAGAGTCCAAATTGATATCATGATAGCTCATTGGAAATCCCTACTTGTCTACTTTCCAACCCAAGTCGAATTTTTCAATTTGGTGTCCATTTCCCCTCCAACACTTCAATCTCCCAAGACTGCTTCTTGTGTGTCAAAACAGGGCAAAGAGGTCCTTTTTTGAGTGTTTTTGACCTCTTGAGGACTCAAAACTTGCCAAAATTTCTTGGCCATGCACTAGCACTCATGATTTTTCATGCCAAAACAAAAATGTAAAGTTTTTACAATTTGGATCCCTCTAGCAAAAGCGAGCGCCACGTGGCGCGGCACATAGGGAGGCAAAACCCGCTTTTCAGTGCAAAAATTTTCAAAAATGCAAAAATTGCTCCAAGTTTCTTGAAATTTGGGTTGTACCTTCTCTATCAAGTGTCATGCTGGGCTAAATAGGCTTTAGCTAATATCTGAAGACAATCATGCTCCTTTTGCCTCTTTTGCTTCTTTATTGCCTTCTTCAATTTTGCCTTTAGACTCTTTATTTGTGCCTTGGAACTCATATTTTGCACCCTATAATGGAAAACGATGTGTCTCAACAATGCTTTGTCCCTATCAGCCTTTTCCAGCAATCTCTCCAGGTGGATGTTGATTATTTCGAGCCAAGACTCCCAATCATCATTAATCTCTTGCTCCAATGTACTGAACTCAATCCTCCTCCTTTGGGCAGCTTGGCGATTCTCCCGATGTTTTGTAACTCCATGATTGCTTGCTGCTCTTCAATTTGCTTGTTCCTCTGCTCCAAGTATTTCATAGTCACTTAGCCCTCTCCAAGTCGAGGGACAAGGCTGTGATCTATGTCTGCTGCTCCTTAATGATCTCTCTAAGATGTGCATTTTGCGAGCCCATGTCTGTAACATCATCTTGAATAAGAATGAAGTCAGTCTCTCGCCCACCTAAAGGCCTCTCATCCTGCATTGGCCTCTTGCCTCATTCTTGTACCTGTGGTGCTGATGTCGGATGCGAGGCCCCTTCCACCCCAGGTGGAGATAACACTCGCTTTGCAGCTGCAAATAACTGCCTCGTGCCCTTCTGATAAGTAATAAAAACTAGCATAGCGGTAGTGTGTGGATCATGGCGTTCATGCTGATGAGAAGGCCCGCCTATCTCATGCCCAGCCTCTGGAGGTCCCTATGAAGCTCTGAAAAAGTCACGAGAGATGAAATCATCCCAAGTAATGCCCTGTAAAACAAGCTGATGAACCACCAAAATCTTGATGAGAGAAAAATGGCAAATATTGTTGAACTGTTGTTGAGGGGTCTTGTGCTACACGAGGACAGGCATCCTTTCTATGTTTCAGCATATGAAATATGGGATGTTCATCATCCGTACCCGGGTGAAGTGCATGAGCAACCTGATATGATAAGCATATAATCGGGAGAAACAGCCTTCACAACTAAAATACTTCATGATTAATTTCATTAGTGGAGCATACTCATCTTTGAGATATCGGAAAGGGAACACTCTTTTTAGCTACCTCAAGAAACTGGGTTTAATATATGGCTTATAATGCTGCAGGTCAATCTTCTACCTCTTGTTCCATGGCTCTCCAATGTTAGGTATGCTGGTTGCTAATGAGATAGAATCTAGTGTAAGTGTGAAAGTGACACCAGCCAAAGTAACTCGATCACCATGTAAATGCATTACAAATAAGCGAGCCAACTCATGATGGACTTGAACAGTAGCAACCTTCTCACAAAATTCATAGCATGACTAAAACTAGAAACAAGAGACGGCAAGAGGGCATGCCTGCAATTCTGTAAGGGTGGTCGGTTCTTCTCTAACATGTCTACCACCTTTATGAGGCCTCTGAGGTGCATGTCCCTCCATGGGTGAGTCACTTTGGGTCTCCACTTCATAATCAGATGAATGACCAGATGACATAACTTCTGTTATACAAACTGCCTTGGAGATAAAGATGCTGGTGAATGAAACTGTATTGGATTTCTCTTTGTGATGTGGTTGAACTCTGCCACCAAGGGGCACAAGTGAAACAAGGGACTGTTAGGATAGAGGAAACAAATATGAGGGATTAGGGACTATTGGGATAGATTTAATTATGGAAATATGGGAGGATTTTGGATTTTATGTATAGGATTAGGGTTTAGGGGTTTTGGATTTGAAAACTTGGGAATAGGGATTTAGGATAAGGGTTTAGTAACTTTTAGGGGGTAGGGAAAAATGAAATCAGGGCAAAAAATGGAATAAGGGGGAAAGAGAATGATGGAAGGAGTAAAAACTTGGTGACAAACATTTGTTGAAACCTTAGGCAGCCATTTTTATATGAAGCTTTGACATGATAGGGTTTAGCCCAACACCATTCCTCGAACACCATATCATAGCACAAACTTGAATGAAATGCAATGATGGAGACTCTACCTGGCAAATTCAGGTGAATTATTGGAAATTTGGAAGAATTTTGAGTGAATTCGAGCCTTTAACTGTATGTACCATGTTGCATACCCAATGTGCGGCGCCTTCCCAATGCACCCCGCCCATGTAAAATTACACTGTCTGTTTTCTCCTAATGCGCCGCGCCTCCCCAATGCGCCGTGCCACCTGCTCTATGTGTTGCGCCGACCAAGTTGCTTCCAGTTTCACCCAATTTCACAAAACTTGCTTTGAATTGCTTCCTCTTGGTTGCTGGCATGCAAATGACATTGATCCTCATGGAAATATCTTTATAAAGATATGGATTTGATTTTTGTTTCTCCAAAACCCATCTTTGTAATGTTTGGCATTGGCACTTTTTTCACATTTTAATACAACTCTGTTTTTCAAATTTCCTTTTTGATTTTTTGACTGAAATGATGAAATTCTTGGCAATTTTTTGCAGGGATAGATGACATGGAATTTGGCAACGAAGACCAGGGCTACACCTGAAAAATTCAACAACTGAAATTTTCTTGAAAATTATTACAAAAAACGAAATGTCAAATTTTCTTCAAAACAAAGTTTTGAAGAAAAGTCATAATCCATCCATATGACGATGAAAATGTTTGAAATGAAAACTTATTAAGAACCTCCCTCTGGCCAGCTGGCATTATTGGACATTTTGAAGACACAATTTGTGAAACCCTAGACCTAGTGACTGAAATGACTCTTGTTGACAAAACCGACTAAAAACAGGGTTGTAAGTGACTCTAAAACTTAATTTTGATGAACAGACCTGAGCCAGCAGTGCAAGGCATGAGGGGTAATGAATAACAAGACCCTTCTGTTAGATTATGGCATGCCCCTAGCGGAATGCAACTGAGTGAATCGAGCGAGACACCTAAAAATGAAATGCAATAAGAGAAATGATCTCTGATGGAGGGATGTAAAGACCGACTCTGACAAGTCCAAATATAAGTAGTTTCCATATCATAACAATCTTCCTGGACATAATAAGGAAAAGGGGAAATTATATCTTCATCACTGAGGTGACAGGGAAGGGAATCCAAGACATTTCCATCTCTTATCATTCCTCTCTCTGGGTATTTTAGGTCCAACAACCAAGGGAGTTTACCAAATTAATCCCCATCATATGCTTAATTTGTCAATGAAACAACATTTGCTCCAAATGGATATTATTATTTGGCATATTTACCTCTATAAATAATTTGTGCTTTCATTTGAATTTGTCATTGTATAATTGTCTTTAAGATCATTCTCTAAATTGGAATTAAAGGTAGATCACTCCCAATTGGCTAAGCATCAAATATTTTATGACCACTATCGATGATTCCATGAATCTTATTAAAGTCGGGATATATTCAAATTTTCCAAAATAAGAATCAAATATTATTTCTTCAAATTATAAACATATAAATCTCGCACAACCCATTCATTTGTAATTTCTAATTGGAAAAAATTTCTTCGACCACAAGTATAGGTAGGAACCTTATCAAAAAATAAGAAAGAAGAATCTTCCTTTAAATCCATGGATCAATCCCACTGATTTCTATCTAAAATCTCCATTTCATGAACCACTACACCTTCTTGTTTCTTCAAATTACTAGCAAATAAAATCCCAAACAACCCATTCAGATGTAATTGATCATAGGATTGTTCTCTAACCATAAGAATTCCAAGGATCCTTATAAAAAATGAAGATAGCGGAATCTCACCCCCTTGAATTCTTGAATGAATCCCACTAGTTTCTACCTGAAATAAACTCCCCCATCCTATTGAAATATTAGTTCCCATGCTTCGAGGATTTATTTGCCAAAACAAGGACCCTCCTCTTTCCTCTTATGTCTTGTGTGTCATCATCCTATACCTTTAGGATGTAGCAACTTATGGTTTCCATCATACTTTCTAAAACTCACTTGAATACCATGGGGATTTGGAGATGGAGAATTTTTTGGTTCCCCACTATGATTTCTATCCACTACATAATGATCATTTTGTGGTTGATATAAATCCATTTTCAAAAGATAGTTAAAGAGGACAAAAAAAACAAGAGAACATAAATATCTTTTGTTGACCAAGTAGTAAATCGGAATAGGATAAAATCCATGAGATATATCCTAGTCTTGTTCTATAGTAAAGAAAAAATATCAACAGCCAAGATAACATACCTGCTAAATTAGATAAAATGTTAAATAGAAAAACCAATCAATGGCACATGTATAAGAAACATTTAACATGACACTCCTCTCCACTCCATAGAACACCAAAATGAAAGGTATACATATCATAAACTAGTTCAAAACTAGAAACATGGAACAACAATAGATTTGTAGGAATTTAGGACAATCACATAGAGAATCGCCTTCACTGAGAATAATCCAATAGATATAAGAAGCTAGGAACCAAAAAAAAATTCCTAAGGTTGTGAGTGTTTAGGGTTTTTAACCCTAGCAAGGGCCTAAAGGACTTAGGGATGAACCCTACGACTAAAAAAGTTGTGAAATATTGAGCATTATCAAAGTTTAGAACCCTAAAGTTGAATGATGTAAGTCTAGGATTTGGAATAAAAACCCTAACAAATTTAAAGGTTTGAATAAAATTAGAGGATTTATACACTAAATCTTAGGATCGAGGAAGAAAGTCAATAGTGAATATTTATGATGTCTAGGGTTTATAGTCATTATATGAACTTGAAGATACCAGGTTGAGATTCATTTTTTATATTTTATATATGTTGGGCTGTGTTATATTCTTTCCACGTAGCTAACAAGGGGTTTGAGGAGTACCCATAACCCCACTTTATGGGGTCCGGGGCAGTGCCCCAGAAAATTTTGATTTTGGACCCTATGTTAGGTTGGGCAGACCCACCTATGGTTTTGTGCATGATTTTTGCACATGTTGTTTGGACGTGATGGTTTTTCGGTCCATGGTATTGGATGCGATGGTTTTCAGTCCATGGTATTGGATGCTTCGACATGTATAAATATGTATTACAACATTGAAAGGAACATAATGAAAAATCAAGCTGGTATTCCCGATTTTGGGTTTCAGTGGGAAAATCTCTGTGTATATGTGTTTTATGTGTTATGCTCTCACATTGTCTATTTTCTATGTTTTAGAATTCGTATGCAGGTAATTTTTGTATGGGGTTAAAACCTACATTTGGTATCAGAGTTGTTTTTGGCTTCAAGGGGATGCCTTTGTCACTGAGGGCTTTCGCTCGGGCTTGTGGCAGACCTTGTTCAGTGGGAGATCTGCGAGATCGATTCTGGTGGTGAAAGAAGATGGTGAGTAGTGGAAAGATATAGATCGAGAAATTTAATGGTTAGATTTTTGAGATGTGGAAACTCAATATGGAGGATCTATTGGTCGATAAAGACCAGTGGATCATGGTAGATCCGAGTACTAAACCAATAGGAGTGTGTGATGAAGAATGGAAGAAGTTGGATCGAAAGGCAAAGACCACAATATGATTGTGTGTCTCGATTCAGTATTGCTAAATGTATCAGGGGAAGCTACGGCAAAGACTTTGTGGGATAAGTTAGGGAATTTGTACTAATCTAAGTCTCTGGTGAATAAACTATTGCTGCGGAAAACGCTGTATAACCTGAGGATGAAAGATGGAGACTCGGTGACAGAGCATCTAAATGCATTTAATACTGTGCTAAGTCAGTTAGCATCTGTTGATATTAAAATTTCAGATGAAGATAAGTGCATCAGTTTGTTGTGTTTTCTACTAGATTTATGGGATAGTCTGGTTATTGCAATAGGTAGAAATGAAACTGCCTTGCATTTTGATGAAATAGTCTCATCCTTGCTAACGGATGAGATGAGATGGAAAAATATGGAGAGCCAGAATGGTGATGCCTTATCTATACAAGGACAGTCCCAGAACAAAAACAAAAATAAGTCGTCGAGTGGGACATCTAAATCTAGAGGGAGATCTAAATCTCCAAGAAAACCTATAAAGGTGGTGTGTTGGAAATGCAAAAAGGAAGGGCACTTCAAAAGGGATTGTAATAAAGCTCTTGATAAAGGAAAGGGATCTGATGATGCTCCTTCTGTAGAGGCGAAAACCACCTTAGATGAAGGTGGGGATGTGTATTTGGCTTCTTCAAGTACACATGTAGATCATGAGGCATGGTTGATTGACTCAGGTGCATCCTTTCACTTCAATCCCCATAGAGAGTGGTTCTTCGAGTATGAGAAATATGATGGTGGTGATGTCTTCTTGGGGGATGACAGGAAGGCTACATTCGTTGGTCGCAGAAAAGTAAAGTTGAAGTTGCAAGGTGGAAGGGTTAGAACACTTCCGGGTGTTCTGCATATTCCTGCATTAGCCAGGAATTTGATTTCTGTAAGCAAGTTGGATGATGCAGGTGTAAAAATAGTGTTTGAGAAGGATACTTGCAAGATGGTTCAGGGAGCACTGATATTGATGCGGGGAGTTTCGATTGGAACTTTGTACAAGCTGCAAGGTAGCACTGTTGTTGATGGGTGCAATAGTTATGTGGTTTCTGAAAGTGGAGCAGAAAATCTAGTGGTCTCTGGAGAGAAGACTATGGTATGGCATCAAAAGCTTGGACATATTGGAGAGAAGGGCCTTCGAATACTTCATGGCAAAGGTATGGTAGAAGGTATGAGTAATAGCTCTCTAGATTTTGATTTCTGTGAAAATTGTGTATATGGGAACCAAAATCAAGTGAGTTTCCCCTCTGGTGGTAAGAGGGCAAAACAAATATTAGAGCTTGTGCACAGTGATGTGTTTGGACCTGTGAAGGTTCCATCATTGGGTAAATCTGTGTACTATGTATCATTTATAGATGACTTCTCGAGGAATACATGGATATATTTCCTTAAAAAGAAATATGAAGTCTTTGACAAGTTTAAAGAATTTAAGGCTCTGGTGGAAAACTAGACAGAGAAGAAGATAAAGGTGTTGAGGATAAATAACGGTGGAGAGTTTTGCAATAAGGAATTTGAAGAATTCTGTAAGAAGTGTGGTATAGCACGACAAAATACTACTCCATATACACCTCAGCAAAATGGAGTTGCAGAAAGAATGAAGAAGAAGTTGATGGAAAGGGCAAGAAACATGTTCAATGATGCCGAGTTAGGATAGGAATTCTGGGAAGAGGCAGTGGAAACAACATGTTACCTAGTCAACAGATCATCTTCATCAGCGTTGGAAGATAAGACTCCACAAGAGGTATGGACTAGTAAGAAACCCTCTTTTTCACATTTGAGGGTATTTCGATGTGATGCATACATACATGTTTCAAATGAGAAACGAACCAAGTTGGATAGTAAATCTGAAAAGTGCATTTTTATTCGGTATAAGGATGGTTTAAAGGGTTATAAGCTTTGGAGCCCAGTAATAAGGAAGGTTGTGTACAACCAAGATGTGGTGTTCAGAGAAGTGAAATATGTTATTAAACATGAAGTCCAACCAAAGGAACCTAAGAAGATAGAATTTGAGCTAAAGGAGGAAGAATTAGACTCTATAGTAGAGGAGGAATCAAAAGATGAAGAGCCAGAAACTTCAGGTGTGAGAAGATCAATTCGAGAAAGAAGGCAGCCAAAAAGGTATAGTCCATCTGCTTTTTGTTCAAATTTTGCTTTATCTATTATTGAATGATGATCCTAGAACTGCGAAGGAAGCAGCAGATTCAGAGGATGACAAACTATGGACAGAGGCCATGGTTGATAAAATGGAATCTTTGCACAAAAATGGGACTTGGGATCTGGTGGAGTTTCCCGCTGGAAGGAAGCCCATTGGCAGCAATTGGGTGTTCAAGAAGAAGACAAATGCAGAAGGAAAGGTGGAGAAATAAAAATCTCGATTGGTAGCAAAAGGTTATTCCCAAGTGGCAAGAATTGATTTTGGTGATATTTTTTCTCCTGTTGCCAAGATAGCTTCTATTAGATTACTTTTATCTGTTGCTACTTCTTTTGATTTTGAGGTAGAACAGATGGATGTGAAGACAACATTTCTTCACAGGTATCTAGAATAGGATATCTACATGAAGCAACCTGAAGGCTTTGCGGTGAAGGGTAAGAAGGAACCGGTATGCAAGTTAAAGAAGTCTCTGTATGGGTTAAAACAATCACCAAGGATGTGGTATCAAAAATTTGATACATTTATACAAGGACTTGGCTTCACCAGAAACAAAGTAAATCACTGTGTGTATTTTAAATTAATTGGTGACCGTGTTATTTATCTGGTCTTGTATGTGAATGATATGTTGCTTGTTGGAAATGACAAAGAAATTATCGAGGATTTGAAGACCCAATTGTCCTCCAAATCCGACATGAAAGATCTTGGTGCTGCAAACTATATTTTGGGCATGGAAATTAAAAGAGATCGGGTAAAGAGGAAGCT
>APFE030567668.1:0-11897 GCA_000404065.3 Pinus taeda | reverse complement strand
ATAACTCAACGATCCTCTAGAGTCTCTAAATGATCTTTTGATAGAATTTGGGGCAATCTATAAGCTATCTCTAAATGATCTTTAGATAGAATTTGGGGTAATCTATATGCTATTGAGTAAGAGAGAACAAAGTTGTATAGTTTGATATTGAATATGTTGTGAATTGTTTTAAATATTTATCTTTTCTTCCCACCTTATGTTCTGTAAAAAGAAATAAAAATAATTAAGGTTTGTTAAATGAAAACAAAATTCAGTATCTAAATTCTTTAGAATATTTGATGTTTACGAAAAATTATGAGTGCCAAAGTGAAACTGAAGTTCTTCCTTTGTAAGCAGAAATAAGTTTAAGAGAAATACTACAAAGAGGGTGTGAAGAAGAGATTACAAAATAAAAAGTGCAAAAGAGGAAAGCGCGTAAATTTTGTTAAAATCCTACAGACCAAAAATAACACATAAGCATGGAGATGAGGTCGGATGATCACACATCGGGAAACATTTAATTGAAATATAGGTGATTGTAATTTGTGACATAACATGTGCTTGAAATATCTTTTGTTTTGATAGGATTTTGACTTTTGAATGTAATATATTAATTACTGTATGTTTTTTTTCATTGCTTTGTACAGAACAATGTTCCAACAAATATTGTTCCAGAAATACATCTATAAGGAACACAATCTTTGTTTGTTCCTTAAGTCCAACCCCTACCAATTAACTACCAAAAGTCATTAAACCATGAGAATAATGAACACTTTAACTACAATTTTCAAAATTTAGTTGTTTCGCTAAAAGAACAATTCATTAAAATCTTTGTTTCCTTGGATGTTGTGCATTTCCTAGTTTTTCATGTGTTGCAAATATTGTTGGTATTAAAATTATTTGGGAACATTCTTTTTGCATAGAGGGCATTCATGGAAGTGGAAACAAAAAGTGTTGCAGAAATTATGGAAAAGATGTAATTATGCAAAAAAGGCACAATGATGTGATTCAATAATTTGCGGCATCTGATGTTTTTGCGAATAATAGAACTAGCATTTGCACCAGATGTTGCAAAGGAAACGTCGTAAGGCATAAATTGAAGAACACAAATACAACAAAAGAATACTTTGATAAAGAATACAAATATATTGAATGCTCAAATCAATGCCCCATTCATTGGAACCACTTAGTAGACATATCTATCAACATTATGATTATACACAATGATCAAGAAATTTCCCATATACAAACAACACCTTCCACAACAACCTTTTGTCACATCTACATCTTAAAAAATGCCTTGGAACGTGATTGGAATCTCCCATATTGTCTTTTTCATTATGCAGATAAATCTTCCATATTGCTATTTTCATCATGAATATTGTTAGTTCATTGTCGTAAAGTGTTGTTGTGTTAAATTCAATACTATAAGTTCGACAAGTGAAAAGCATTCCTCAATTAGCATAATATGCATTTTTCTGTTACCATGTATTTTTCAGTCGAAGAGCACAAGTAACAGATTAACATGTATTTTCATAGAGCCAAGCAATCTACGCCTTATCTATAAAGTAACAAAAACATTTTGGAATAAGTTTAGTATTTCAAGCAGTGGGATTAAAGGAAGACACTGAAAAGGTCAGTCGGTGGATATTGGAAAATGGATTCAGAGTGATTGCTATTGTGGGTATGGCTTATAGTATCACCCAAATTTGTCGTTGAAGTGTTGTTGCTATCGACGTTCAGACAGATAAAAGCGTCTGAGGAAAAAGAAGGGGGTGTAAAGGGAATTCACGGCAAAATTAACAAATATTTTGAAGGAATGAATAAAAATCTAGAACGAAGACATTCTTTATTTGTTTTAGATGACTGTGTTAGATCTAAGTCATACTTCCATCCAGTCATTGTCCACGTCTGTTGGGAACTTAAAACATTTGAAGTTCCTAAATTTATCCAAAACAAACATCAAAAAGCTGCCCAACCGCTCGAGTAGTCTGAAGCGTCTCCAATTTCTTGATGTTAGTTGGTGTCAACAGCTGTCTAGCATGCATTTGGGGGTTGAAGCCCACAGATATATAGTGTATCTCAATTTGAAGGGCTGCAGAAAGATCAGACATTTAAACACATATAAAGAGACCATAAAATTGATTTGATACAAGAACGAATATGGCAGGGTAAGCAACATTACATGCATACTTAATTATAAGACAGACGAACCTGAAGGCCAACACCACTACATTACAGTTCTAACTTGATAGTGCCATAATACTTCAAGTCTACTTCTTTGCTGCATTATTCCTATTACCAAAATTAGCAGCAGCTTTGGTTGCGCTGTCAAGAACCCCAGCAACCATTAGTGTTCCTGTTGCAAAATAACTGTTGTTGACAGGTGTTGTTCCTGCATTGCAAGCTGCATGCCCAGCTGTAATCAAACCTTCTTTTGACATCTTTCCGAAGAATTTGCCAAAATCTGCCACCTTTGCTGCAGCAATGTCCATCACTTGATACTTCTCGTCTAACTCTTTGGCTTTGCCTAAAGTATCTTTTCCTAGGGTATAACCTTTTGAAAGCATTGTTGTAACCACTTTTACTGCCTAGTCAGCAAAATGGAACAAAAAATCTCAGTTGCTTATCAAGGACTTCAAACTGTCCAATAACAATGAGATTGGGCCCGAGTTCAATAAGTGAGCATTACAAAATTGGGAAAAATGATTTTATCAATTTGAAGTCCTTGATAAGCAATATGGAAGATTTATCTGCATAATGAAAAAGGAAATATGGGAGATTCCAATCACGTTCCAAGGCATTTTTTAAAATGTGGATGTGACAAAAGGTTGTTGTGGAAGGTGTTGTTTGTCTATGGGAAATTTCTTGATCATTGTGTATAATCCTAATGTTGATAGATATGTCTATTAAGTGGTTCCAATTAATGGGGCATTGATTTGAGCGTTCAATATATTGGTATTCTTTATCAAAGTATTCTTTTGTTGTATTTGTGTTCTTCAATTTATGCCTTACGTCGTTTCCTTTGTAACATCTGGTGCAAATGCTAGTAAATAAAATGATAAATACAAATGGATGTTGACTAATAAAAATAAGAACAAAGTAGTATGTATCCATAGTATTAATTAATTTTCTTCCTAGATCCTTGAAATGAACACAGGCTTATTTTTCACCCTTATTATGACATCATAGATTGGGTGGTTTGGTGAGTTGCATTTATGTTTTTTAATCCCTATTTTCGTATTGTGACACGATATATTTGGTTAGGTTAGTATTAGGTTAGTATAACTGCTCAATACATTTTGTACAGAAGCCATGGTGTGGGATTTTGATTTTAAGCATTTATTGGTTCAGGACCTAAGCTTCATTGGCCAAATTTGGATAAATGTTAAGTCAATTACCACGTTTTGTTGTATGAGCAGATATTTATCTGGTCTTGAAGAGGTACTATGAATAATAATTTTTTATGTTCCAAGAGGTACTATGAAGAATAATTTTTGATGTTCCAACTAGTTTAGTAGGCCGTAGATCGTTTAGAGGGTTAGTTAAGTTGGTTTAGCCCCTGTTGATTAGGAACTATTGTTAACTCTACTATTGAGACATTATTGTTAACTCTGCTATTGAGAGGTCACATATTCAATTCTTTTGACACTCTTGAGGTTAGGCTATGTTGTTGACTTGGCAGGAAGTGGTCCCTTTGGGTGGATTTTGCTGGTACAAATATCTTGTGGAGGTAGTGGTCACTGATCTGGTCTCTGGGGACTATCAGATCTAATCTATGATCTCTGGACCATGAACCAGATACCGCCTAGAAAAATAAAATAGGTAGTGGATACCCACAGAGAGAAAAACATAGTAAATAATGTATGGAAAAATAAAATAGGTAGTAGATACCCAAATAGAGAAAAACATATTAAATAATGTATGTGTTTTTCTTGATTGATGTTGTGTGTTTACATTAGTAACTCATATTACCGAGTCAATAATTTTTTTTCTCTCCTTAGTGTTAATTTGATAGTCCAAGTGTACCCTCCTTTTTCTAATTTGTAGTCGGATAGAGATAATTTTAGTCGAGCTGTCTATGCAGTACACGTTATATTATCAACAAGATTGAGTAGAGTTTTTTTGGGTGAGAAATTCCTCCTTTGATGATGGTAATGTTTATAACTAAGTTTTTGAAACAGCTAAAAACTAGTATTTTCTGGGCTTTGTAATGACTAGGTTAGGTAAAGTACTCTTATATCAAGAATTTGAAGCAACCAAAGCTTTTTTCCAAGGGAAAAATTGAATTTTTTTATTAAGAGGATAAAGTTTTACATACGTAAGATGCGGTAAGAATTCATGATCAAGACTGAATCCAAGAATTCATGATCAAGGCTAAATCCACAATATGTAAAAACTGAATATTGGCATGTACCACTAAAAACAGTTGTTGTAATATGTAAAAAGTGAGAGCATAGCATACTGAGAAAAGTGGAAAAACATCACTTAATACCAAAAAACACAAAAAAACACATAAATAGTCTGATACCATATAAATGCGTCTCTCTGAGCATTGGAGAAAACCTGTTCATATCAAGAAATAATTGGTTAAAGTTCATCATAGTTTGAAGGACATATACAGCAAACACATAAACACTGCATATAACAACTAACATTGGCATGTACCACTAAAAACAGTGGCTGTGAGAGCAAAATGAAACCACATCTGACAACCATTAACCATTTGGTGGTTGATACTTCTCGATGACCTGCCCATTCACTGGTTTTGTTATATGCCAGTCGTCCAGAGCCTGTTGTAAACCTTTTTTAGAAAGGAAATCTGGTTCAGCGTTCTTCTCTGTGAAAATTTGAGAGAAAAATCAACAAAACCATATTTTAAGCATGAAATTTATTCTAAAATAGGAACTGAAATAAGATTTGACAACGTTGCACATTGTTTATCCAATTTATTTGCACATTGTTTATTGAATTTATTGCATTCAGAGTCACCAAAAATCTGAACCAACACAAAAGGAGTTTAAGAATTTATACCAATGCCCACAGAGGTTTTGAGAGATCTGTGATCATTAACATGAATGAAAATGCCAGCCCTACATCTATCCTGTGCATGAGAGGTGCCACCAAAATAGGCAAGGAACATACAGTCTGATTTATTCTTTGCGGATGTTCCTTTGGATTAGAGAGGGGGTGGTTTGAGGAAGCAATTAAAAAATGGAGGTGCATTGCACTGCAAGGGTAGAAACCTGATCTTGGAAAATTCCTTTGTTCTGGGCCAGCCATATACCTTAGCAGATAATGAGGGGTATGTTCTTAAAATGATTTTCATTTGAATTAAACCATCAATTTTGCTAAGTAGAACCATGCCAATTGAGTTTGATACCCAAAATATTCCCATGCGAGAACCACTTCCAACATGTTTAAAATCGGTTGCATCCAACTGGTCCCCGTGACCAGAAAATCCGGTACCTCGTTTTTCCAGGGTGATCAAATGCATTTCTTTGCAGCTTCTATTGCACACAAAACAAACCCCATCTAATTTAACAAATTTCTCTGCATACTTTTTGCAATAAATATGGCCACAAGTGCTGATTGCCATTAGTGTATGCCTATTTGTTAGTGTATCTTTGCAACTAGGGCAAATAGAACTGGCCCCCAAAACCTCATATTTTTTATCATGTGGATCCTTGGTGAAAATAACTGCAAAAAGAGACTTCAACTTCAGTTTCTCTTTACCCTCTGGGCAGATTGTATCAAGTGAAGGTGCCTCAACTTTTGCTTGAGCCTCGGGAGTTGCTGATGGCAGCCAAAATGCTTTCATTGTCCAAAGAGCCTCCGTTTCAAATGAAGTCACTTTAACACTATTGGCCCCATGAAAACTATTTTTGTCTCGAATGTGATTTTTGTCATTATATTGAGGTACAACACCATTGTTTTGCTGATCAAATGCATCAAGTTCCTGTTGCCTCTTTAACAACAACTTCTCTTCTTCCTCCTCCTTCTCCTATTTTTGATGTGCTTCATAGCTTGCAAGTTTCCTGTCAAATCATACACCAATAACACCAGCAACTTACAATACCCACTCATAAAAAATTTAAATTGAAAACATAAATATATTCGATATTTTGTACTCTCAACATTGAAGTGCCGGCAACCTAAACTAGTCATTCTACTGATAATGAATAGGGATAGAATCCCAGCAACACTCGTTTCTACCATGTAGTATCCAAACTTCTAGCTTAAACTATATGCAACAAATAATAATATGACCCCATAGTCAAAATATGCACAGTGACATCCAAAGCTCAAAGCAGATTAATGTCAATTGTGATCAAGCTCGGTACTATGATAACTGAGCCATACAAATGTCCAATTCCATTGAATCCAGATTAACCG
The DNA here is from genome assembly GCA_000404065.3 of Pinus taeda. Taxonomy (NCBI): domain Eukaryota; kingdom Viridiplantae; phylum Streptophyta; class Pinopsida; order Pinales; family Pinaceae; genus Pinus; species Pinus taeda. The sequence goes on along the minus strand of APFE030567668.1, from coordinate 5,522 downwards.
TAACAAGAGCCATCAAAGCAGACTAATGTCAATTGTAATCTACCTTGGTACTATGATAACTAAGACATACAAATGTCCAATTCCATTGAATCCAAATTAACATGAGCCATCAAGAAATAAATGGAATAATATTATAATCCTGTTGGCCATCTTATGCAGATCTGAAATTCCCAACAAATCAAAAGGCAGTGTCATTCATACAAAATGTAACCATATGATTCCTTCAAAGAAAATAACATAGACCCTGGACAGACATAAGAGCTTTATTCTCGCAGGTGGACCCAGGCAAAGAAGGTCTAGTAACCAGTCCAACGGGCTGCAGTCTGAAGCAAGTTGAAGCACTTGCAGTGATGATGACACAGTTAAAATGAAATTTCAAAAATAAATTGAAAATTTGTTGACAAATTCAAAAGAAGAGGTAAATGGAGCAAATCAAAGGCCGGATTCCCAAAAAGCAAAACGCTGCAACGCCGCCTGCAAATGATAAGGCCTCTAGACATTTCAGTGAAGAAATCATTTAATCCTCCTTTTTCCAACACATAATTCAGATTATGGTAATACTGTGTTCATCTGCTATATTTCCAGCACATAATTCAAATTATGGTAATATTGTGTTCATATGTTATATCTCTTGATTCTAACCTTTAAAAAAAGGAGTAAAGTCAAAACAAAACGCTGCAACCTCACCTACAAATGATAAGGCCTCCAGACATTTTAATTGAACCCTCTTCTTTTTTCTAGAAGATAATTCAGGATATTCTTCTCCACACCTTAAGTTGGGCCTGGAACGGTGCCTCAAAGGTTGATGTAGCTAAAAAGAAAGATAAAGCGTAATATGGCTACATATAACAGGAAATGTACCACAAAATACAAAAGATAGCTGAGACAATAAAATTTAGCACATGGGCAAAAAGCTAAACATGAGCTCTACCCTATCATTTATGGCCATCACCCTAGTTTCAGAGGGAAACGCCTTACCGCGTAATAATTTATTTATTGATTTATACTTTAATTTATTGGAAAAAAAAATACTTCATTGAAGGGCCCGGAATCCCCTTGAATCTGGAAATTGATAGATTCGAGACTTGTTGGATTCGGGCTTTCGAGGTAATTTCGTTTCGACTCCTCGCTCCTTTGAGTTGACTAATGCTAAACTTTAACTTGCTGCTTGTAATGGACAAATTGGAAGTGCAAGCTTACTAGGCGTTATTTCTTCAGTTTTCCACTTCCAAACTGGAAAATGAAAAACTCGACAATTTTCTGGGTTTTCCTGCTGAAGCACATAATTCAATGTTTCTGCCAGATTTAACGAAATTCGCTAAGTAATAGCACAACTTCCATTGAAATTTGAAGTGTCTAGTGTTTGTTACGCTTCTTCAAATATTTTGGGCTTTTTAACTTTAATTTATCAACTCCCAAGAAAAAGAAATAGTATATTGGGACTACTCTGCGAGCTCTTAAGTTTGAGCTTGAAAGAGAGAGTGATTATAGATATCCGTTTTGGTTGGGAAGCTTGAGCCTTGATCTTTGTGCCTGTAAATGTAAGTCCACAACAAATGTCAAACACTGTCTTTTGTCGTTTATTTAATTTCGCTAGAAGTTCTAATTACTCTATGGTTCTGAAACCACACTTTTTCATTTGAACCGATATATAGCATGGCAAGGTTACAAAACTTTAATACGAGTCTTAAACTTTGTAATTGAAAATGCAATTCCACACGAAAGACCAAACCAGGTCTTTGCTATTTACTTTAATTTTTGCCAATAGGTTTCAGTAATGCATTTGGAATTAAATTTCTGTAAAGCCACACGATCCGAAATTTAAAGATTATTAGTTTTAGTTGACAGTATAGAAAAAACCCATATCTAGTTCTTGAAAGTTTTTTACTGCAAAACACACAAATTTTCTCACTATGAAAAGAAAGGGTGTGGGGGAGAGGATCTATATCAAAGCATGCCTATATAACTTTTTAATGTCATATGCCCTTTTGTTTTAACTGGAGAGTTTTGTAGAAGTACATTTAACATTTTAGAAGGGTACAAGAACTTATTGAGCTGAAATTTCAATTTACAAGCAGTCTTCAATCACAATTCTAAACCTATATCTGCAAATATGTGGTCCACATATCAGTTGTATTTCCTCTGGCACAAGATTCAGCATGAAAGGAGATAAATGATCAGTAGGCCTGCTATGGGACCTAGGAAAAGCTGTGCCACGGGTCATGAGAAAAGCCGTGCTGAACAGTTAAAACTTCCATTTATATGTCCTCAAGTGTTGGCACTAGTCATGGATGATTCAAGGTGATATGAAATACAATATATCATCCTTAATTTCTGATTTGGATAAATATTATGTATGCTGCAACTTTGGCCGCAGTATGATATATCATCCTTAATTTTTTATTAGAATAAACGTTATGTATGTTGCTACAACTTTGGCCATAGCTTGACATTGAGACATGGTTATTTCCAACTATCAGTCAGTCTACTTGGTTGTCTTGCTTTTCTATTACCTACTAGCAACATAAATAGTTCAAGTGTTTACCTGGAACATTTTTTAATTGCATTTATTTGTGAGTTTTCTATATTTAGACAATAGTTTCTTATTTTTTCAGATTTTCCAAAGGACAATTCTATCCTTGTTGCAAATCCGAAAGCTAGAGGTTTTGCAGATACCATTATATTGACATAAATAAAATGAATGATGTATTGTTGTTCTCAGATGACCTCTATCTTAGACATGGTTTCTGACAAAGTTTAGCTCTACATTGTCGAAGCAGTGTGAATTTGACTATAAAACAAGAATGGATGGTGAGCAACTGACTACATTTTTGCTTTGTCATATTTTTTAATTTAAAATATGCTTGTTCCTGACTTTTGTCTGCAATGCTAATTTTTCTGTTCTTGAATTATATATAGAATTATTGACATGTTGAAGGATTCAATCACAAGGCTATCCTGGTTGGATTTGAGCAGTCTGGAGATGAAGATATCGTTTATGGCCCTCTTGCAATGGTTGCTTCTGGTTCTTCTCTCACAAAACATTGAAGAGTTGGTTTCCTTGGTTATACAGACTGCTTTTTCAGCTACATTTCTGGGGTTTGAGATATATAGAATTTGGGGCACCAATCTCTGGCATCATAACCGAGTTGCAGAAGGTCAAAGGATTGTTCTAACGAGGGGAAATTTACTTACCGTTCAAATCATCACAGTAGTTCTAAGAATAACTCATTCCATGACCACTATTGTTCATTGCTGGGTTGCTTATCATGGCAGACAACATCATGCCAGTTTTCCTCACATGGTGTTTCTATGTTCTCAAGCAATGACTTGGTCGCTTTCACTTCTTCTTATCAGTTTCGAAAAGAGGTCTGGGTCATCTTCACATCATTTTCTTTTGAGAGGCTGGTGGGTCTCTAGTTTCATCCTGTGGGTATATGAAATGCTTTCACGTGCAGCTTCGTTCATGAGTGACAACTCTCATTCATTTCATATCATATTCAATGATTCCATATTGTTTGTGACTCTGCCACTAATATCAACACTTTTGGCGATTGCTATCCAAGGTTCTACAAAAGTAGTACTGATGGAAAATTCTGATACTCTTTCTAAAAATTTATTAACTGATAAATTATCTTTCCCTCAGAAGAAGAACACTGGAACCCTAACAAGTTATGCTGGCTTAGGATTTATAAGCAGGTTGACCTTTTTCTGGTTGAATTCTCTGCTGGCTGCATAGTCAAAATATGCAAAGTGGCATCCAAAGCTCAAAGCAGATTAATGTCAATTGTGATCAAGCTCGGTACTATGATAACTGAGCCATACAAATGTCCAATTCCATTGAATCCAGATTAACTGTAACAAGAGCCATCAAAGCAGACTAATGTCAATTATAATCTACATTGGTACTATGATAACTAAGACATACAAATGTCCAATTCCATTTAATCCAAATTAACAAGAGCCATCAAGAAATAAATGGAATAATATTATAATCCTGTTGGCCATCTGATGCAGATCTGAAATTCCCAACAAATCAAAAGGAAGTGCCATTCATACAAAATGTAACCATATGATTCCTTCAAAGAAAATAACATAGACCCTGGACAGACATAAGAGCTTTATTCTCGCAGGTGGACCCAGGCAAAGAAGGTCTAGTAACCAGTCCAACAGGCTGCAGTCTGGAAGCAAGTTGAAGCACTTGCAGTGATGATGACATGGTTAAAATGAAATTTCAAAAATAAATTGAAAATTTGTTGACATATTCAAAAGAAGAGGTAAATGGAGCAAATCAAAGGCCGGATACCCGAAAAGCAAAATGCTGCAACGCAGCCTGCAAATGATAAGGCCTCCAGACATTTCAATGAAGAAATCATTTAACCCTCCTTTTTCCAACACATAATTCAGATTATGGTAATACTGTGTTCATCTGTAATATTTCCAGCACATAATTCAAATTATGGTAATACTATGTTCATCTGTTATATCTCTTGATTCTAACCTTTAAAAAAATGAGTAAAGTCAAAACAAAACGCTGCAACCTCACCTGCAAATGATAAGGCCTCCAGACATTTTAATTGAGCCCTCTTCTTTTTTCCAGAAGATAATTCACGATATCCTCAATTTTTTCATCTTAATACACAGAATCAAGACATATAATAGATTAATACACATAATTCAGAATCAAGACCTATAATAGATTGATACACAAAATCAAGAGATATAACAAATGAACACTATAATGCCATAACCTACTGATTCGAAATCCCGAGTCTTCCAGATCGATGGTAGTCTTCCAACGAAATTATTTCCACCCATACAAATTGGTTATTTCCCAATATATCCACCACCATACCATGTGTTGCAACCCTGCAGACGGATTCCAGAGTTAATGAGAGTCTGGTAAAGCTCCGTCTCAGCCGAAGAGAAGAATGCATAGGCAGAGAAGTGATAGTCATTTAGGGATCTGCAGCCATCGCAAATTCGATGATGTTAAATTTGTGAAGTAAAGCAGAGGCTATGGAAGTAACGATGAAAGGATCGAAAGGAGGAGGCAGGGGACAACTCTGCATATCCCACCAGAATGATGATCAATGGAATGTGATAACACTTCCAAGGAGATTGATCGCACTTCAAAGTAAATGGGAGCTAAACGGTTCAGAGGAATTGATCGACGGTTTAAGTTTTCGTAATCGTCTAACATCTAATCCTACGGTGTCCAAGGATGATAGGTAGGCAAACAGGGGGATGGGTTTCAGAGGGAAACGCCTTATGGCGTAATAATTTATGGGATGGTTGACAATTTACGACATTGAGTTTGGAATGTGGAAACAAGTGTTTCCAGAGGAAATTTTGTAGACAACCTTGTTACTGGTAGAGAATATATGCACGCTCCCTCTGGTTGGACAAGGCAGGTGCTGCAAGTGGATTTACTTTAGTGGGATTTATACATTTGAATATACATTTTGTATTTGGTTAACGCATCTTTTATTTTATCTTATCTTATCGTTTCTCCTCTCTCT
>APFE030567654.1:64654-95188 GCA_000404065.3 Pinus taeda | reverse complement strand
ATTATCAATAAAATTTTAACAATCCCTAATTTATTTATAAATAAACAATTCTCAAGCAAAATCATAAATAAACAAATAAGTTAAATAAAAATATTAATTTCACTCAAAATAAAAATTAATTAATATATTAAAAAACTCAACATTAAAATTAATAAATATAATTGATTGAATAATTAATTTAAATTAATTAAAATTAAAATATTCAGCCGACATTCTACTCATCCTAAAAAAAAAATTATCCTTATTATTATTTATTTCCTTCTAAGCAGCTCTTCTTTATCATCATTCATAAGTCCTGATGATGGATCCCAGTTGGGATTTGAAACGTTGGCATAAAAATGTTCATATTAAGATACTATTTATGGAGAGTTGTGGGTCCAGTCAATGTTTTGGGAAATTTTGGACATAAATTATTACTTATTTATACTTAATGTTATTTATCTCTATTTAAATATTGGTTGCAAAAGTCTCAATTTCTGGTCGTTTGGTGGGACCAGTACTATATCAATTACTAGTCCCTGCACAACATTAGACATCTCTCCCATAGATCTCAATTGTATAAAAAAATTCAAAACAATAATTTTGAAAAAACTGAGGCTTCATAATTATCCATTTGTAATGAGATGCATAAAAAAAACATATAAATCTCAATTATATTAGAAATTTTAAAACAATAATTTGAAAAAATAGATAAAATAATTAGTATTTATCAATTATAAAGGGAATATTGATGGTGGTCTCTTGGTACTTATTTGGCTAAATTTGCAAATCATGATTTGGTCTCCCGTTGCAATCTCTATGTTCTTGCAAATATATAAATCATTTAAATACTTAGGACTTTGAACATATTAAGATTTAGAAAAAATACAAATTATTTTTACTATAAACCATTAGTACAAATAGGAAAATTTGACAATCAATATGGTTTTGCACACAATATAAAAAAGTTTATTGGAATTAGCATTCGGTGGAGGGCAAAGGTTCTTATTGCTCAATTAAGAACCAACCAATTCGCATCAACTTTACTGTGAAACAGGGTGGTGTAAAAGGCCTAAAGAAGCTTAAGAAGAACGCATGTGTACTTTTTGCAAGTTTGGGGCAGCGGAATCAGAAAAAAAATTCATTTTGGAATGTGAGGCATTGAAAGACATCAAAGAAAGAAAGAAATGGAAAACGCGGTATCCTTTTCCAGTTCTGACACTTCTGGTTCTGACTATGACCTCTCTCAAACTCAGGGTGCCCCAATATGAGTATTTGATTATTAATATAATAATGCGCGCTGATACACTTTGGTTACATTTAGTATCAAAAAAGTTTGAAAGTTGTCAATCTATTTGGAATAATTTTAAGTGATTGTAATCATGTCCTCTGTTACTTATTTAAAATCAAATAGTGTTTATTTCTCAAAAATAAAATTGATATATAATATTTTTTAAAACTTATGTAAATTATAAATAAAATAATTAAATATTTTTATTAAATATGATGACACCTAATTATAGGGATTGGGTGAACAACTGTAATTAGTGTAAATAAATAATAAGGGAAATGGAGAGTCATCGGGAGATGAACTGAACAGTCACTCCCTCTTGTATATAATAATGAAAAACCTAAATGAATAATAAAATTACATTTGAGGAGTTACCTCCTAGCCTCACATGGTATCAGAGACAACTCTATCTTTGGCATTGCAGTTTGCCCTTGTAACTCCCTCCTAGCCTATGTTCTACCTATTTTGCAGAACTGACACCTTTGTCATATGTGTTTTTTGGTCCTCCAGTCAGAAGTGGCATCTTCTACCCTGCTACCTAGTGTTTCCTCTGCTTTACATAAACGTTGGTATCTCTGCTTTATATTAATGCTATTGCAATCTTATTAAAATTGTTCCCATATACCATATGCATTTTTATTATGAGTGTTTTTATCCTATGTGCCTCCCTCATATATGCATTCCACCATACTTGAATACCGCTCCATACTCTTGCTCAACTAATACTCTCTCGCAAAATAGTTGTTTGTTGCCCCGGAAATCCATCGCAAAGGCATTTCAAAAGCTCTTCTCTGTTCATTATTTTTTTTGGGGTTCGTCACGAATTTCAACGGATTCCAATGGAGAGGAATTTAACATAACGTTGTTTGGCTCCACACTGTTTACTCCCATAATGCTATTTTCATAGTCCCATATTTACGTTGTCCCATGGTATAAACGCTCCTCCATATAAACATTCCTCCATGGTATAAACACTCCTCCATATATACATTGTTTTCTGTGGTTTGCTAGGGAATCTACCAAGTATATGCATTATCATATACAGTGTCTATGTTCTCTCTGCATTTTTTTTAATACAGGTGTTTTGTATATAATGCAGGTCTGTTTTATATATTACTGTGTGGAATGGGCACTATTATGTACCACTTATTGGGTTTTGTGAGCATGTCCATAGCTCTATTATATACATTAAAATTGTAGTTTTTTTTTTACAAGCGAAACTGCAATTTTTTACAATGTATTGGCAGCAGAAGTATATATATATTTTTTTAAAATGCACTCATTAATATCTATTGTGGGAGTGGTCCTCAATGGGAAGAAAAATTATCTTGAGTGGTCTCGGAAAATCAAACACACTCTCATTTTTAATAAGCTATGGAAAGGAGTGTGTGTTGGAAACATAGACGAAGATCCAGAATAGCCTACCTCAGACAAGGAATTCACCATTTGGGAAAATAAGAACAACAAGGCTTATGCATTGAAGAGGTAAGTCACCATATTTCACCATTTTTAAATGCTTTTGAAGGCTTACAAAAACTGAAGGAACTCTATGACTCACACTCTGCATTTGAAGTTGTTCAACTCATGATTAAATTGTTCACCCTTGAATTAAAAAATGATGATCCTCTTGCTCTTGCATTATAAGTAAAACCTATTATACATGATATCAAAGTCACTAATGTTGAACTGGACATTCCTCTTATAGCTTTTCTCAAGGCACTTTATCCCATTTACTCAAATTATCTTGAGTCATTGCAAGCAAATGGAAACCTCAAAGATATTACCTTTGACTCCCTTGTGAAAACATTTGCTAAAAGAGAGAAAGCTTTTGGGAAGAAGACAGCTGCTCAGTCTTCTGAAGAGACTGTGTGTCTTGCACATAGAGAGAAGAATCTTGCTCAAGATTCTTCCAGAGGAATAGGTGGTTGAAGAGGAAGAGGAAGAAATTTTAGAGGCAAGTGGGGTAGACACTCTCAAGGAGAAAAGTCAGATTTGCACTGCATACGCTGCAAAAGATATGGATGAAATGATGCATCCACATGCAAGTTGCCTTGGGACAGAATTGAGCAGGAAAGAAACCAACCCAAAGGTAAAAGTAATGACAAAGAGAAAGGTAAAGCACCTGAATCTGCTCGCTATGTTGTGGCACACTGTAATATTGGAGTAAATGAAGACTTATTTATTGCTTCACTTGCTTCTTGGAAAAATGATTGGTTTCTTGATTCAGGAGCAACTTGCCACATGACTTTTAGAAAATATTTTTTGAATAATTTAATGACAATGTTGATGGAGCATTATAATTTGCAGAAAAATCAAAACTCAAGCCATCAGGGCTTGGCACAATCATGCTTAAATTCCCTAATCTTCCAAGCTTTCTTCTGCATCATGTTTTATATCTCCCACAACTGAGGAGAAACTTGTTGCCCTTGGTCCACATCTGCCAGCAAGGACAGTCCATTCATATGTTTGATGGCAATCTTGAGGTGAGAAAAGCATCAAACCACTCACCTGTCATGACAAGGATAGAAGAAGAAAGGCTTCTCAAATTGCAGGGTACCTCTGCTCATTCACAAAATTTCTCATACAATTCTCATTATGAAGAAGGTACATATCAATCAAGTTTATTATGGCATGCTATATTTGGACACTTGAACTATGACAACCTCCGCTTGTTGAAGAAAAATGGTGTTACTGCTTTGCCTACAATTCCTAGGAAACTTAAGCAATGTGATGCTTACATTCTAGGAAATCATAGCAAACAATCTTTTCACGATTCACATTCCAGAGCACATAGAAAACTTGAACTGATTCATTCAGATTTATGTAGTCCAATTCATGTTCCTTCTGCAAATGGAAATAAATATATGATGACATTTATTGATGACTACACAAGAATGTGTTGGGTTTTTTAATTGAAGAACAAATCTAATGCTTTTCAAACATTCAAGAACTTTCATACATGGATTGAAAATGATGCATAATCTCATATTGGCTTTATTCACACTGATAATGGAAAAGAATACACTTCAAATGAATTTGAAAACTATCTTTGCCAACATGGGATCAAACATCAAACAATTGTGCCTTATAATCCCCAACAAAACAGAGTAGCTGAAAGAATGAATAGGACAATCTTAAATATGGTGCACTCCATGATGTTTATCAAAAATGTAAAATTAATGTTTTGGGCTGATGTAGTTCTATGTGCTACATATGTACAGAATATATGTCCATCTAATGCTATTAGAAACAAGAATCCGTATGAAATGTGGTATGGGCACATTCCTTCTGTAAAGCATCTCAGGTTCTTTGGTTCCACATGTTATGCCTTGATACCAAAGGTACATAGAAACAAACTTGGTGCAAGAAGTCATAAGTGTATCTTCTTGGGGTATTCAAGCACCTCCAAGGCATACCATCTCTATGATGAAGTCAATAAAATGTTTGTTGTATCTAGAGATGTAATATTTCTTGAATAATCCAAAACTGACAATGTTGTTGAGCAACAACTTGATCACTTGGATAGATTCACAAATGCAAAATCATTTCAAGAATTCGATAATCAGGTTCCACATCTTGAAGGGGGGATTCCTATACTATATCAACCTACGGAATCTTCTTTTGAAGCACTCTCTCCCCCGCATGAAAATCCAACAACCGATGATACTTTGAGTGATTTGATTGATAGAATTGGGAGACTCAATCTTGATTCAGTCCCAACTCAATCAACGGAGCAGCCTGGACCATCTCAGAAAGGTCCCTCAAAGTGGATGACAAAGACACTTGAAAGTGTTCATCCTGATGAGGTTGGAAAGACAGGAACTAGAAATTCAAACTTACAAAATGGAGGTGATGTAGATGACTATAATTCACATGTTGATATGGATATTTCTTATGATTGTGAATTGAACTTGTCTACAGATTTTGAACCAACTTCCTTCAAAGAAGCTTCTTCCCATGATGAATGGAAAGAAGCAATGCAAAAGGAGTATGATGCCTTGATAAAGAATGGCACTTGGAAGTTGGTTGATCCTCCATTGGGAACCAAACCAATTGGCTACAAGTGGGTCTACAAGAACAAGTATAAAGCTAATGGCTCACTTGACAAGCACAAAGCCAGACTTGTGGCAAATGGTTTTGCATAGAAGGAAGGGGTAGATTATGAGGAGAATTTTTCCCCCACTGCAAAATGGGCTACCATCTGGACACTCTTTGCCCTAGCAGCTCAGAACGGTTGGAAAGCCCATCAAATGGATGTAAAAACTGCTTTTTTTAATGGATATCTAAAAGATAAATATTTTATGTCCCCGCCTAAAGGATTTGCTGTGAAAGGACATGAACATAAAGTATGAAAACTTGTGAAATCCTTGTATGGCCTCAAACAAGCACTGCAAGCCTAGTATGAAAAACTAACTGAGCATCTTCTGAAACTCAATTTCAAACATTATGATCTTGATAATGCTACTTTGTTTGTCAAGAAAGTTAGCAAAATAATTGTATATCTTCTGGTATATGTAGATAATATTTTGATGATAGGGAACAATGAGAGCTACATTGCATCCATAGAGAACGAATTGAGGAAAGGTTTTGAAATGATTGATTTGGGCTATGTTCATTACTATCTTGGTATTGAAGTAACTCAACATCCAAAGTCCATTTTTTTTCTCAAAAGAAGTACATTGGAGATCTGTTGAATAGGTTTGGCATGACTGAATGCAATACTCTAACTACTCCATTGGAACAAAACTTAAAGCTCACATCCATTGAAGGAAAAGAATATGAGGATGCAACAAAGTATAGATAGCTTGTAGGAAGTCTCAACTACCTCACTACTACTAGACGAAACATTTAGTTTGTTGTTGGAATCCTCTCTAGGTTTATGCAAAAGCCTTGTGAGGGACATTGGTCTGCTGCAATAAGAGTTCTAAAGTACTTGAAGGGAACTCAAGACTTTGGACTCAATTATACATAGGGGGACAACTTCAGCTTGATTGGATACTCTGATTCGGACTTCAATGGAGACAAATAAACTCGGGTATCTACTTTGGGTTATGCTATGAGTCTTGGATCAGGACTTGTCTCCTGGAGATCATGCAAACAATCAGTTCCAGCAAATTCCACAACAGAGGCAAAATATTTGGAAGCAATTGGGGCAACAAAAGAAATTGTGTGGCTTAGGAAAATTCTGGAAGATTTGCAGGTAAAACAAGTACAATCGGCTCCACTCATGATTGACAATACCTCGGAAATAAAGTTGGCCAAGAACCCAAAGTTCCATGATCAAACGAAGCACATTGACACAAAATATCATCTGATTTGACATCATGTTGAGGCCAAAACAATCCATCTTCGCCATTATTCCACTAATGAGAAGATTGCAGACATCTTCACCAAAGCGCTTGAGAGAGAAAAGCTTGAAAGATTCATAATGATGCTTGGACTCACCAACATCCCTTCAGATTAAGGGGGGGAATGTTGACACCTAATCATAGGGATTGGGTGAACAACTGTAATTAGTGTAAATAAATAATAAAGGAAATGGAGAGCCATCGAGAGATGAACTGAACAGTCACTCCCTCTTGTATATAATAATGAACAACCTAAATGAATAATACAATTACATTTGAGGAGTTACCTCCTGGCCTAACAAAATAAAATATTTTAATATTAATTATAAATAAACTACGTTTAAAATAACAATAAAAAATTATCGTCAATTATATACAGTTAAAAGCATTTATATGGAGAGTAGGTAGAGGGGCCAAGGACGCAACCTCCGAACTAGTCATTGAGTTAAAAACATGGATGTTCACCCTTAGAACTTTTTCATAACTATAGGTTGAATGAAATTTAAACATATATTCAAAACATCATCAAATAATTTAAATGAAAGAAATTACATAATAACTAAAAAAATCTACGAGACATATAATTAAAAATAATAATAATAAAAATTTATATATATAAGCAAAATAGATATTAAATATAAATAAAAACAAAATAATAGTTCATAATAGTAATCATTATTTTTCACAATTTCATATTTATATTTAATTGGTAAATGTATAACTAGAAATTGCACCAGATGTTGCAAAGGAAACACCTTAAGGCCATAACATTAATTTATGTTTTTTTGACAATTGTTGAAAGACAAAAATATCAACAAAGAGATAAGAGATGAAGCCAAAGAGATCACAATGTCAAGGCATGAAGAAGAGGAAACTTCAGCCCAGGTATCAAATGCATGTGATATTATTGCAGAAAACTTGGTCATTATGAGGAAGGTTGTAGAAATGAAATATGAATTTTCTAATGCGAAGTGTGAAGAGAAGATAGATCTTATACACTTTATTACTTCACTATTGACCAAAACTATGCTTAAGGAGATATTAAATAGACCACATGACACAAAAAAAAAATTAGTGGTTTTCCTAATTGAATGAAAATAAAAGTCATTGAGAGACAATTGCTTCAAGTAATGAGAAGGCACACATGGTCAAAGGTGAAGGAACAAACCCAATGAAAGTGCATAATAGAGGTGTTAAAGATGTGAAGTATGTATATATTGGGCCTAAAGAAGAGGCTATAGATGACGAATACTAAAGCATCATTCCAAGATTAATTATGATGAAATTTGTACAATCAAAATAGTCTACACAATTCTTTACTAATATATCTATCAATCGAAAAGTGACTTCTGCAGAAGTATGATGGGTGCTACCATAAAGGGACATGATAGAAACAACCTAGGTTGCCATTTTCTTTGTGGACTGCAGCTGTAAAGAGGTCTTCCACCTTTCCACTTCTTAACACGAAACAAGACAAATCATTACTAGTCCTTTCTCACTAATTCAAAATTTGACCAAGTGTAGGAGGAAAATCATGATCCCAATGTGACCACTCCTCTAGATCTGATAACAGAGGTGCTTTTAATTGGAACTTCAAAGCATCATCATTGACCAAGTGATCAAATGCTCCAACCTTCTATACAGGCTCAACACTCAAAATTGAGGACATTAGTATAGATGCTTCAATTAAATGTGAGGGACTAGGTGATACCTCACAATCGTTCCCTTCTGATACTTGAGAAAGCTATGCCTATTGTAGAAGATCAAGAAGTGTATCTACAATTGAAACACAATGAGAATGAGAGCTCATGATACTAAGAAAACTTGTTGAATCCCTTAGAAACAATGTATATATATATTTTTAGACCTTCTTTGTGATCATAGTTGTTTCTGGTCTTGGTATACATGAGTGTTGTTGAGTCTCTAACATTTTCATTTAAGAATGACTCCATTGCCCTTAACAAGTTTTATAATGAATGTAGGAATCATTTATAATCTTGCTTTCTATATGGGCTTATTCAAGTTATCTACTAACACTGTTGCAAAGTCTTCTTCAATTTTTCCTAGCAAATGAGAGCACTAATTGTGGAGGTCGTCTATATGCAACACAAATGGTAGTGGTAAATCAAAGTTTTGGTGATTGATATAATATTGCATTTCCTTCACCTAACTTTCATTGGCATATGAACCATTGTTTGGCAGAAGACTCCTCAAAACCATTAGCAGATCCTTCAAATTGGAGTAGTGTTTGTTAGAGAAATCATGAATTGTAGCCAATGCAAGAGTAGTGGGAAATGTGGCCTTTCAACCTTGTGACTTTTCCATAAAAAAAATAGATCCATATTGAATGTCATGAAGACAGGAAAGATCCATATATCTTTAAAATATCTCTCCACTATTTTCCTCATTCCATATCCACTAGTAACAAGTTCTGGAAAATAACATAATACTATAAAGGCATAACCATCTTGTTATGTCAATGTGGGGGAATTATTTTTTGTGGAATGTGAAGCAAATTTAAACCCCAATCCAACCTCTGACTTTATTCACTAACGGTGCTGCTCGCATATGGTGTTGGTACTGCACCCCAAAGATTAAAATCTAGTTTAATGCAAGTGGCTTAACAATAACACCTTGGTCATTAGCTTTTGGATTTCTAGTTTCCCAGGGCTCGTGATCCCCTTCCTTTTTGACAAAATATTTTTTTGCACAGGACATCTCTAGTTTAGTCTTTCCAGCTTCTTCTAATTTTTTGTCATTTGATTTAGAGGCCAGATTTTCCTGGATGTAGTAAGCATGAATATCAAGAGAAAGTCTAGGCTTATGAGAGAATAACAACTCAAGCAATTGCTTCCCTTCAATATTTTATTCAATAGTGTATCCATAGCAGAAAACATTAGTCATCTTGGCTTCAAATATCTTATCTTCAATGGGCTTGAAATTGTATTTATTAGCAGAGGTATGGCTAGGAGGTACTAATGACAAAGATGATGTATGGATCCATTCAAATAGGTAGTGATCATCAATAGAACCACTAAACAAATATTTTCCTAAAGACATTGTAGTATGGTCTGCTCACAGTGTTAGAAGTTTTCTAGGTTTTTTAATCTATTCCCAAAAAAGAGTATAATGGCCATGGATGACTTTGAGTTGTACATTTTGCAGAGCTTGTACAAGAGACAATGTATGCAAGACTGCAAAGGAGTTCTCCCTTGTAAATATTTTTACTGTTGTGTCCCTTTATAGTTTCCAAAGTGTGAGACTGCCACTGGTTATAAGTGCTACTCAATTTACCACTAATCTCCTTGGTGTCTGTCGTGATCTTGTTTTAATCCAACATATTCTACTCAATAATATTTAACCCATGCCATGTAGTTGAAAGTGTAGATATCATTCAGCATACAGAATGTTTGAGACGCTGATGTGGCACTACTTTCATGGAAACAGGCATACAAAAAGGGTGTCAATTTCTAAACCCTCTCCTTAATGGTTATTTTTCTACATGTTCCCATGTTAGTAGATCCACATAAACATCTGAATAATGTAAAAAATATAAGAGATCAATTTATTAATGGATGTGAAAAGATAGAAAACAAGGATCTTATCTTTATAGCCATTAATTTGCCTTGATACTTTTAAGTGTTTGTAGCAAGTCTTAGCTTATCAACACAAGCTATGTCCTTCACATTTAACAAGCTAAGAAGACTTCTCTTACCGGATGAGAAAAAAAAAAGTATATGATGAAGAAGAGAGTTGTCAACATGCCTTTGTGTTAAAGCACAAGGGCCAAGGAATGCAAAGTTTTGGCCACCAAAGAGACAAGAGACGAAGAAAAATAAATCACAACTTCAAAGCATGAAGGAGAGGAAACCTTAGCCCAGGTATCAAATGTAAGTGTTATTACTGTGGAAAACTTGGTCATTATGAGAATAATTGTATAAATGAAGTATGAATTTTCTAATGCAAAGTGTGAAGAGAAGAGAGATTTTAGACTATTTATTCCTTCACTATTGACCAAAAATACGCTTAAGGAGATATTAAATAGATCGCATGACATGAAAAAAATGAGTGGTTTTCCTAATTGAATGATAATAAAAGTCATCAAGAGACAATTGCTTCAAGAGATGAGAAGGCAAAAAATGCAATACCCCCTTTGGGCGGGGTCAAAGGGGCCGAAGCTCTTCAGCCCCTTCGACCCCAGTGTTAAAGACATATTTGGGCACTTCAACCGCAATCTTATATGTCGATAAACTAGGGCTTTTCAACCCCTAAAAGGGTTGTTCCATACACTAAAGATCATGGTCATCTGATTACATCATTCCCCAAAAGTTCCACCTGAAAAACCATCCAGAAATGGCCCAAACTAAACCATACTGACTGCTACACTGGCCAAGTGTGATGCATACTAATTGGGCCTTCCGTAGGGTGCGATGGGCGAGGATGGACAAATGTCTAAGACAGTTTGCTAAGTGGATACTCATGGAATCTTCTAGAAACTTCTCTTATGACACTTGCTTCTCTCAATTTGCCCAGGGATGAGTAAGAGATCCAAGAAATCTCCAAGTGGAACCAATTGTAACAAGTGGAATCAATTGTAACAAGTGGAATGACACTAATGAAAACCCCAAAGATGACTCATACCCTTGCACACATCGATAAATGGATCACTCATCTAAGAGATCCAGAGGTTGGAATATTTTGAATTGCAAGGAAGTGCTGATAGTTTGTATTTGAGATAAGAGCATTGTATTTTTAGTGTGATCTTGCTATTTCATGAGGTGAAGAGGGATTGATGTTGGGAGAGTGATGTTGGATCAGACGACTGGGTTGTAATTCTCCCTTCTATTTAAGAAAGTTCTTCAAGTTTTCTTCTATATAATTGCGCACTTGTGAATGTTATTATTTGTGAATGCCATTGTATGTTCATTATTCATCTGATTCTATAATGCTTAGGATACAATAGATCAATATGCTTTGATAGTTCTTTGCTACAATGTTTCTACAGGTACTCTTCAAGCGGGATAAGTACAGAGAGGAGTTGCGAGCTCTGTCAAGGGGGAGAAATATCAAGCAAAGGATTAAGGGGAAGTTCCAGGTTGGTCCTCTCATCTTTCTCTAATCTATTGTGCATAGAAGAAATCATTGAATTACTTTGATTGTTGTTTCTAGGGTAGTTGCCAAACCTAGAGGGCTAGTTGATCGAAAAGTCACTATTTTTCCCAGATCTGGGGATCGAATAGATGTTTGTTTGTTGTTTTTGATTATTTTATAAACTATAGATAGAGCCTAAAGTTAGCCAGGTAGCCTTGGAACTGCTCTTGCTCTGCAATTGCATAGTAGATGAATGTCGCTTCAGTCAATCTCTGGTTTAGTTTATGAATTAAACATTTGACTTACGAGCATTCTAGATCCCCTTTTGGTAGCCCATTAACCTCTCAAGACTTGCCTCTGTACTTTTCTCTTTACTGTCCATTATAGCTCAACTTAACTCACTGAAAACAGTTGCAAATTTGTGCCAAAACCCACTTCAGTTGTGCTCCCTGGCCCATTGCACTGTCTATCACTGTGAACCAGTATGAATTACACTTCTCGAGTGTAGTAGCTGTGATGCATCCCTGTTTCTGTGAAGCCCAGGTGTGATGACTAACTGAAGCTATTTCCATTCTAGAAATTTGGGGTTTTTGTCCTTGTTTTTAGTCTTGTTTAGTTGATTTACTGCTTATGAACAATACCTCATTGTTGAAGCCTACTTGCATCACATAGATCAGCCTCCATTGATTAGCATTAGTAAATGTTTTTATGTATTTTTCCATCACTTACAATCCTTTGTCGAAAAGTTGCTTAAATCGATCTGTCGCTTTGGTACAAAAAATGTCGTAACTGTCATTTTGTGTCAAAAAGAGAAGTGTCGTTGAGTCTTCCTTCCCTGAATAGTCGATTGAACTTTTCTTCAAGCATTTGGTTTGATTTTTCCTTATTCAAAGTGTCGAAATAATTTTCTATTTGAAATTGAAAAGTGTCGCTTAGTCTTCCTATCTATTTTGAAAAGAAATTGTCGAAATGTCGCTTTGAGTAAAATATTTCAGATCTTTGCTACATTTGTTTTTCCTTTTTGGCATTTTTCACATTAAGGGGAACAAAAAAAAAATACATGCATTTTCATTTGCATTTAGTTTGTGTGTGAAAAATGATTTAGGAAAGTGCATTAGTGTGTGCTCTTTGCTCTTTGTTTGAAAGAATTGTAATCTTCTTTCCCTAGTAGCTAGGATTTTCATTGTTCAAAATAAACAATGATTGTTTATCATTGTAGATTGCATTTTAGGACTTTTAAATCAACATCATGTGGTGAACCATTAAAAGGAAAACATTAAACAAGAACAACTCTAAAATAAATCTCAATTAACCTAACAACGCTTTGGAACCTAACGCAACACATCTAGAAGTCTAGGCTAGAGACGTGTTCCGGCGTCGTAAAAACTAGTAACTATCGTTTTCATTGAAGGTTGGGTGATTCCTCCTCCTTGATACGACAAGTGATCGCATGGACTTGTGCTTCCCATACCATTGAGAATGGGAGACCACAATAAGCTTATATCCTTTATCCATAGGAAGCCGAGTTTGCCGCACTATCGATTGCAATGCACTGAACACAACATTCGGGAAGATTAACTGCTGTATATAAGTCCTTGGTAATTTCTCTTTAATTTATCACCAAGGTGTATATTGCAGTTTTGTGATTGGTTTGGTAATCCCTCTATCTAGATTTTCCAGAGAGGTCACTTTCGTTCCTTTTCGACTCTTTAAAAGAAAAGGTCCATTTGAGCACTTGTCATTTTAGGCTCATTAAAAATTGAAGGGGACTAGAGTCATGTTTAGCTTTTTCTCGACTCTTAAAAACTGAAAAAGAAAAGTTGTGTCAAAGCGTCTATAAAATTAATTGAATTCGAAATAACATCCTTGTTCCTTAGTTGATCTTAGGTTGAGATATATGGAGACAAATCCGGGATCCACCAATCAAGGAATCCCTTTTGAGGGGAATCCTAGCCCTTTTTCTTCTTGGGGAAATATTGGTGCTCCATATATGGCCACTTTGTCCCTTCCAAGAATTACAATTGGCCTACCGGTATGGCTGTTCTCAACCTCTATGGTTCAAAATCCCGCGTTTCCGCTGCAATCGAATCAGTATCCAGTTGATACTGAAGTTGACCCTTCACCTTCTTCTTCTTTTTTTTCTCCCTCCCTTTCTTCCTCTTCGCTTGGTCAAAGTAGCGATGCTAATAACCAGGTGACTAAGAAGAAGAAGAAGAAAAAGCCAATTCAAATGGGGGGAACCATGCATCATCTGGAGAAAATCCAAATAGTAGACTTTCCAAAGCCAAATATCCATGCATGATTTGTGCGGGTGACCATTTTTCTCGAGACTATCCTTGATTTCCTCAGATCTTAAGAGAATGGTCTCCCTGTTCGCACCATCCTATGTCATCAACTACTGGAGATCATGTTGATAACACACCTTCAACTAGTGATAGTAAAGTTCATGAACATATGAGAAAGGTTAGATTTTCGTGTAAGTTATGTGAAGGGAACCATCACCTTCACCTTTGTCCCTTTTTGGATGAAGCCAAAAGAGTATTAGATAACCATCTTCCATCACCACAACAACTTCCATCTAGCTACAGGAAACTCTCCCCAAGTCTTTTACTAGTTAAAAAACCAACTGACTTAAATCAATTGTCAGTCGAAACGCCTCTCATTGAAAGTGAATCTTCTGAGTCTATACCCAACCAAAGTCAACAGGTCAAGGTGACAATTGACCCAGTTTTAGCTTCAGGAGATCAAACCCTTCCCAAAGAGAGTGAGACCGATACCATTCAAATTATTTTTGTCACTTCAGAGTTTGATGAACTTGGGGGCAATTTGCCTGTTCCTTCACAACAGGAGGAAAATCCCCCAGTTCTTGTAAATCAAGGGGTTATTTCTTCTGTCTATTCGGTACCCCCTCCAAGCAGTCTAGTCACTTCCTTTGATTGGAATCGACTAGCAAGATCCTGCCTTCCCTCTTATGTACCTTTCCGAATCATAGTGCAAGTTTACAAAATGATCGTTTTTGGCGCTATCATAGATGAGGGGGCTTCAGTGAGTATCCTTTCCTCAATTTCTTTGAAAGCACTTGGTTCACCATTGCTTATTCCTGTTACATAGAATCTGTCAGGATTTAACAAAGGAACTAGCTGACCGTTAGGGATCCTTCCTAAGTTACTGATAACTTTGGGAAGGAAAACCATTCACTTGAATGTGATGGTAGTCCCAGGACCGTTAGATTACAATCTACTCCTTGGACATGACTATGTTTATAACATGGAAGTGATTGTTTCAATACTCTTCCGAGTGATGTGTTTCCTACATGAACACAAAATTGTCACCATCGACCAACTTTCATTTCCTAGTTCAAGCACACCTCCAAGTCAAACATCATCCCTAAATGGTCCCTTTGCATCGAGAGTGTCTCTTCAACCTTTATTCCATCCACCTGATTGCCAAGAGTAGTCTGGTGAATGAAATGAAGTTTAGGGGGCATGCACCCTTGTCTATTCTACGGACGAACCCAACTGAAAAGATAAGTTTCCCTGTAGGTTATGTGATTGGTCTAACACACCATTCACCTTCATATATTCTGCGAAAAAAGCCAAGGAAGTGTTTTGTCTATTCTGAGGATGAAACCATCCTGCCTAACATGGTTTCCCTGAAGGTTATGTGATTGGTTTGACATACCATTCACCTTTGTCTATTCTACGGATGAAGCCAAGGAAGTGTTTTGTCTATTCTGTGGATGAAACCATCCTACCTAACCTCAGAAGTTTCCATATCGCTACCAGAGACTCTCCTTTTCACCATGCTGGGGGCATGCAAACCTTTTTCAATTTCATTCTTTTTTAGCTTTTTAGCTTTCTATTTTCTTAGTTTTGTTGCTTCGAGCTTGAATAAAAAAGAAAAAATTAAGGCCAAGCATATCTCTCCCATGGTTTATTCTCGTTAAAAAATAAAATCACCACCGAGCATAGTTCCCCCATGGTTCAAGCTCATTAAAAAATGAACCCATCTTCAGTAAATAACCTTTGCGAGTGCCATGCTATCAGCTTTTTGAGCCTCAGTTGTGTACCTCCCATCACCTCCATTCTTTTGGCTGATCATACATTTCCACTTGGTTTTTTACCATTTTGAGGAACAACTGTGACAAGTGGTCTTGTTAGCCAGCCTCTTTACAGAATTCACCATGTTTTGAGAAGTTCCAAGCTTACTCGGAACCAGTTGCTACCTTAGACACCACTCGTTCCTCAAAATCTAGTCTCCTTTAAACCCTTTTCAGACTTGTTAAATGTGAAAAGATTATTGAGCAATTGGCCTTTCCAGCTCGTTAAAGTGATTGGAAATGCCATCCCTCCTGTATATTTTAAATATTTTTCAGACCCGAGGGATTATCTCACGAAAAAGTTCGAGCGCTTGTCTTTTTCGGCGTGTTAAAGTGATCGAAAAAGTCATCCCTTTTGTATTATTTTATCCTTTTTTGGACTTAAGGGATTATGTTACGAAAAATAACTGTTGGAGTTTCCTTTTCGTCCCTTTTCAAAATCTCTAAACATGAAAAGGACTAAGTTATCCTTGTTGTTAAACTCATTAAAACAATAGCGACAAACTTGTCCATTCTAGACAAGAGCGAGTTCCACTGTCGCTAGACTCATTAAAACATAACGACAGGTTTGCCCGAAGGGAAAATTATAGAACAAGCATATGTTATCCTCCTCAAGCTTGCCAAAAATAAAGAGGTACTAGTCAGCAGTGACAGGGGAAAAGGGAAGAAAACTTGAAGAAATTTATGGTAGCAGGTCGCTCTTGAACATGACACTTTCACTCCGTCACCATGACTGAGTCGGGTTGGGTTATTCCGTTTACCGGTCATCTCACCATTGGTCTTTCACACCATCCATATTTTGGGGTTAATGCTACTAATCCATCTCAATGTTGCCAACATGTTCAAGAGAAGTCATTCAATTGAGAAACCACAAACCCAGTTAATACCTCATCCACTACAATACCTTCAACCTTCATTTTTCATGACTGCCATTCCTGAACCTTGTGTCATCAAATCATTTTCACCTCGAGAAAATCATTTTCTTCATTTCGTGTCATATATGTGGGATACATTAAGGCCCTCCTACGACAGGTCACTTCTTGTCGACATCAACAAATTATCCAAGAAGTTGACTTAGAAACAACCCTTTCAGTACTTTGAAGCTTGCATGCCTCAATGGAAAGTTTCTCACTTCCGATGACAGGTTGACATCAATGGCCTTCGACCGAAAGATCTCGTGTGGTGTTCGACATCTTATCATATATTCACACCACGTGAATTGTACTATAGTACCTTGAGGGTCATTATCATTATTGGTGATTCCTCTCGCATCTATTAACAGCTCACATTATTGTCTGGTAATCAGGCGATGTCGTTCCATGTTCGACTTCAGAACATCTCTTCACATGGATTGACTTGTACACTGGGCGAAGATTGAACAAGTTTGAAGACCCTGGATCTAGTTTCATCCATCCGGGTTGCGATATATTCAGGGATATAAAGACATCAAATGTACAAAGAAGCTGCACAGACAGTCATCCAAACCAAGGATGATGACACTACATCTGAAGAATCATCAGACAACTATCTGATCTATGTACATGAAATGAATTTATAAAGCTAAGCATGGGAATTCCTACCTCAGCTAAATCATGAAAAATCATATTATGATGATGTATTGTATTGTATCTTATACAGGTCACCTTCTAGTTCGAAACCTCGGATCCTCATGATAAAGCATTTCACCCTCCGTTAAGATTTACGACTTCATGCTTTAGGGGGCAACTATTATAGACATATTTGGGCAATTCAACCCCAATCTTATATGTCGATAAACTAGGTTTTTTCAACCCCTACAAGATTTGTTCCATACACTAAAATATCATGGTCATCTGATTACATCATTCCCCAAAAGTTCCACCTGAAAAAACATCTAGAAATGGCCCAAACTGAACCATACTGACTACTACACTGGCTAGGTGTGATGCATACTAAGTGGTACACTGCTCAGGTGCGATGCATACTTATTGGGCCTTCTGTAGGGTGCGATGGGTGAGGATGGCCAAATGTCCGAGACAGTTTGCTATGTGGATACTCATGGAATCTTCTAGAAACTTCTCTTATGACACTTGCCTCTCTGAATTCACCCAGGGATGAGTAAGAGATCCAAGAAATCTCCAAGTGGAACCAATTGTAACAAGTGGAATCAATTGTAACAAGTGGAATGACACTAATAAAAACCCCAGAGATGACTCACACCCTTGCACACATCGATAAATGGATCACTCATCTAAGAGATCCAGAGGCTGGAATATTATGAATTGCAAGGAAGTGTTGATAGTTTGTATTTGAGATATTATGAACATACAATAGATCAATATGCTTTGATAGTTCTTTGCTACTATGTTTCTACAGGTACTCTTCAAGCGGGATAAGTACGGAGAGGAGTTGTGAGCTCTGTCAAGTGGGAGAAAGATCAAGCAAAGGATTAAGTGGAAGTTCTAGGTTGGTCCTTTCATATTTTTCTTATCTATTGTGCATAGAAGAAATCGTTGAATTACTTTGAACTGTTGTTTCTAGGGTAGCTGCCAAACCTAGAGGGCTAGTCGATCGAAAAGACACTAGTTTTCCCAGAAACACCCAGTGAATGAACAAACCCAATGAAAGGGCCTAATGGACGTGTTAAAGATGTGGAGTATGTGCATACTAGGCCTAAAGAAGAAATTATAGAAAAAACATACTAAAGCATCATTCCAAGATTAATTCTGATGGAAAGGTATCAAATATGGTAATATCATATAGAAAATAATGGCCTCTGTGAGATCTAGATTGAACCCTGGTGAACCCTGACGAAATCTGAAATGGACATAGCCCTAAGAAAATATAATAGATACAGTAAAATGATTGGTCCTTTCAATTTGGAAGAAGCAACAAGTTTAATTATATTTGACTTTTATTGAGAAGAATTATCCCATGTGTTCTTTTGGCATTGGGTCTCTTCTTTACTCTAGAGTCTCCTAGGTGGTTGGTGAGTAGTTTCATCTCTCGAGCTTTGATTTTGTGAGGAAATAATGTTAAATTGTATTGAAACGTAGCGTCCCATATTGTTCCTTCAAAAATAAATGATTAATCTTACCTAAAACTATGCTCATGTATAGGATTAAATGCTTCGAAACATAAATTGTTTGTATATTTTTTTGAGGAATAGAGAAATTAGAATAATAACCATTGTGTACATGATAGTGCATAAAATGGAGCATTTGAGAAAGTAAATCCAATTATACCTTATGATTTAAATGTTAAAATCCATTAATGGGTCTATGTGTATAGTATATTATCATTTTTGGTTTATTGCAAGCAAAGTTTGGTAGGAACGAAGAGTTTGAAGCAACATTGCAAGCCCTTCGTAGAGAAAATTATGATGTTTCTGCTGAAGCAACTGAAATCACAGTACTTACTTATGCTTTAGGTGTTACATATATAAATTACTGTTTTTTAGTCACCATAGTAATTTATCAAAAAATAATACTAATCTTAATTGAAGCATGTGGTAATAGAGTATGATTAGAGGAAATTAATTTCAAACGAGTCATAATATCAAAAAATAAGTTTAAGAATGTTGTACTTGTTCCTCTTGGAATACTGATAATACAACCATCTACTTTTCAGGAGAATGTGACAAAGTTAGAGATTCTTCCTAAGGGCCAAATAATGGATTTATTCCAATTAAGATATGCACATTCTGTTATTGTAAGAAGAAATCTATTAAAATATAGCTTGCAAAAAAATGTAACTAATTGTTTATCAGAATCATCATAGTTATTATCAACACTATATGTATTGTTAGAAGTCGGTTTGTTGGCGTTTCAACAATTGGGAGAAATAATCCCAACAAAATTTTATTTGCAGCAAAGGTGTGAAATTCTTAAGGTATACAAACAATGCATTCCAATATAAATTTGGCAGCAACCCTGAGGGCCTGAGTGTTTTGATTAAACTTTTGATATTGATCATTGTAATCATGTGAAAAATGAAAATCAACATCAACTGAATAAATAAAATGGCCATCAGAAAGGTAAGATATAAGTCACAAATGCACATTGTGAAATCAACAGATGCAACCCTCTTAAAACACCAAACAAATAAAATCTCATGTAACATTGTAATCAAAAGAAAAGTTATAGAAAAAATCATGTTCAATCTACAATAATTTGCTCTCCGAATGCAAGATACATAAAACAATTCTTTGAAACAACTATTGACAACTGAACCAATTGGTAAACCAGGATTTAGAAGCACTATAATCATGTTATCGATACCAACTGATATTATGTAGAATTAATAGAAATGTACTGCTAAGTAGAGAACTGTGTGTCAAATAGTTGATTTATGAAGACTCTGATAACCATAAAAGTGACATAATTATGTCAAATGGACTAAGTGTCCATTCTGAATCATGTTTGAAAAAGAAACATTGCAAAAATGAGCATAGTCAAAAAAGAGCGGAAACAACTATCAAATCCAATCATATAGAGAACACCACAAAATTATGGACATGTGATCTTATTAGCAATTGGAAATCTAAATTTCATTTTAGTCTAAAATCTATACTGTTAGCTCTAACCATATTCAACAATAGAAGAAAATTGCATCATATAATATACATGAAGAAAATGCCTAAAGCACAAATAAACTACAACTTAAAATCTAAAAAACTCTGTAAATAAGAGAACAGGGGATACTTCCGCTTAATCCCTCTCCTCTTTCCTAGCTTCTTGAGATGAGGTTCCCATGAGGCCACCATGAGACAACAACTACTAGATGGTAGCATCTGAGAGAGAGGAAAAACTAAATTCAAATAAATACCAACCTACTTCAAAAGTTCTCAATGTTGAATAACTTGAGACAAATTTGCTATCAAAATGAAAGATTCCCCCAAATGAATAGTTTAATGCCAAGAATTAATGTTCAACATCATAATAGTTACACACTTAGTTATAGTAGTTCAACCTTATAATAGTTACCTAGTTATTTACAGTTACTTTGCTTGGCCTTTGAATAATGTTATATACCTGAGTTTGTACAACTTGTTCATACAATCTCATTGAAATTATGGGTTAAGTGTATAGTAATTTAATGTGACATATAAATCTACACTAGAATGAACCTTATGTAGACCATTGTTTAAATTTATAATGAAAATGGCACTTATAATTCATTCCACAAATGCTGAGAAATATGTACTTTATTGATCTTGGAATATCTGTTGAAAATGAAGGTGTCACGATCACAGATGAAGCTCATGTATAGCTATGATTCATGTATAGTTACATTTGATTTTCTGGTGAGGAGAAGTCTGAATCTTGGCAGGTTATTGTAGACTTTTCTTATTTATAAATGAAAATGAGGGAATCTTGGCAGGTTGTTGCAAACTCTTCTAGTTTATAAATGAAAATGATGGTTTAGAAACCAAGGTGGAGGTTACATCTAACCATTCCATTAATTAAAGAACACCATGTAACTTGGAATTGTGCCTCTTCTCTACTTAACTGTAAGTACAATAATAATCCACAGAATAAATTAAACATTGTATTTAGGCAAAGCAGTTGCCAACAACCCATAGAGGGTAAGAATACCTAGCATTTATCAAACAGCTAAACTGAGTAAATCATAAAATCAGGACTCATAAGTTGAGATCTTAATTGCACCCAAAATAAGTAGCAAAGAGTATTTTCAAAGTAAATTGCACAATATATGTAGTAACCAATGAAGAAAATTCCATGTCTCAATATATGTAGAACCAAAGGGAAAAAATTAATAGACGTTCATATTCCAGCCATATAGACAAACAAACAAATTGTAGTTGTGTGGAGCAAAGAATTAAGAAGTGGGAGAAAGAATGATTGTTACCCATGACCTCACAATAGATGATGGTGAATAGATGAATATGCACAATAAAGGAGACTCTCAATAAATGAGAGAAGAAATAAAATTTTATTGAATACCATCTCTTATTTGTGGCAATGCATATTCAACAATTGTTTCTTGATAATCTTCTTTGGATATGCATATCAGGGACTTATAACTTTTCCTCCCTTAGAAGTCATCTTCTTCTTGGACTTAGCATTGTCAATTTATATCTTTGACCCCACCCATATGACCCTGGCATCCCTGCCATAAATCGTTCCCCCACTCCTACAGATCCACAGTCTGAATTCTTTAGAACAAACAAACAAACCATCTAAGTACAAACATAATTTCCTATGAAAGATCAAATTGGTTGGGGCTGGGAACAGATTACAGCCACAACAAATGAAGTAAAAGGAGAGAAGTAGGATGAGGAGCTTGGACTCCAAAATTTAGAAAAACTTCTAAACAATGTCATTGATGCCAGGCAATCAGATTCGAAACCAATGCATATTCATTTTCGTTTGTCCAAATCCTCATTCCCTTCTTCATCCTCAAAGTTTCTTGCTAATTCTAATTCTCTTCTTTCATTAATTCACACTGCTAACTCTACACTCTTAATTCATGTCAATTACTAAAAATGAATGAATAAATAAATGACTTATGGTCCAACTCATAAGTCTACATACATAAAATGGAGATGGAAAGTGACTAATGATGTAGAGAAATTGTCACCGTAATATGACTTTCATGTTCAAACCCTTTAGAAGTAGATATGCAAGACATTCAATAGAAGAACATGAATTTCATGTTCAAGAATATCCCCTATCTAAGAAATTTAAATGCGGGGTTTTTTTACAACTTTCAAGAAATGAATTTTTACAACCGTTTTCCATTTAAAAGTTTGGCAAAGGAATATGAGCTTCAAATTTCGTATTTTGTAGTGGTTTGAACAATCTTCCTTGCGAGAAAATCCCGAGAACAGTTTTTGCAATGATTTCAAGGGATCTACCTTGTCTAAATATCCATAAGTAAACTGATATTTAAATGAACTAATCTATTGATTGATTTTAGATGAAACAATAGAAAGCACAATTCCTTTCAAATGCTCCATCCTTATCTCGATTATGTAATGTGCACAACCATCTACGAAAACTTCGCTATCATTCTAGAACATTTTTTTCCCTCGGAAAATCACAGTTGAAAAATGTCCAATACACCTTACTCTAATTTGTATTTTTAGTATGCTTGTATACAACATTCCATCAGCATATAATTTCCATACATATATATGCATTCTACCTCATCTATAAAATTGTATGAGCTAAGTCCTCATTTGGCCTCTAGAGAGGATCAAACTCGAAGAACTCGACCCCTCTTGTATGTGCTTCTCCCTATCCTCTAGGAGATCTTAGTTCTCTTTTGACCCTTCAAAATAAAATCACCATTCTGAGTGAAACCTTCCTATAAGTTTCCAAATTGTACAACAAATTATGTAGTAGTACTCACTATATTTTTAAGGGAATCATTGATGTCCATCTTACGAATGGGGTATTGCATTAAGAGGAGCCTTAAAAATGGAGTACCCTACCATTGTGAAGATTGGCGTAACCTATTAAAATTGAGCCTCCCCTCATGATCATGTTTTTTTTTTTTTTTTTTTTTTTTTTTTTTTTTTTTTGAATGTGAAAAACTTAAACTCAAGCAGAACTCTCCATTTATGAGGTGCCCATGTTCTGACCATGGCTTGGGGGGTCCACATTGGTTAGTCAGAATTAACCATATCAGTAATCCTAGGTGCATTTTCCTACTAGTGCAATGATATTCTCTTTGGATTTGTATGAGTTGATTTCCCTTAAGTCTGTAGGGGATTTCACATTTAGTCCAAAAAAACTCCCAATTTTAATCTCACCACAAATATAAATGTATATTTTTGACAAGTTAAACATAACCATTGTATGAGAATGAGAGAGAATGTACAACATAACCCTACTATCATCAAGACTTTCAATCAGGCCTGAATATATTCTCCCAAAAGACAACTGCTAACCAAAAATTGTCTAGATGAAAAATGTTATAGTATTTGTCCTTGTTTTAGATATATGATATGACTTTTTTCACAGATGATTAGAACCATAATGGAGATACAAGCATGAACACTCTGTCTAGATTTTAGATAGAGTGTATATTGATAATTTAAAGAGTGTAGGAACTATCAACAAACCTTTAGCATTTCCATCTCCAAGAATGAAAACTTTGTTCTGGCAGTAGTTTTTAGCCTTGACACCAAAGGTTTGCAAGACTATAGAGTTTTGCAGGAACTCTGGTATCCCATCACGGATTACAACATCTTCCTAACAAATTAATTTCACAGGGGACTGAACACGTGCACAGAGTTATTCAATAGAGCACGATATATGGAAACCTCTACATAGAACAAATGATTGGTGCAACAACTATTCACAAGCCAATACTCATTGAACTGCAATGATAGATCTTAAACAAATACCTTCACATCCAAAAACCCTGAAATGAAGAAAAAAAAGAAACATGAGAAACTTAATCCGAAAGCACTAGAAAAAGAACAAAAAAGTCAGCAACTTGCAATACCTGAAAACTTTGAACTTGAACCAAAAGACACTTTCTTTCTCACTTGCCTAAAAGAAAGGCCAAGAAAGGTTGACCAAACAAATGTAGTCCAATTTTAAAGATTATGGTACTTTGGTATAACTTCCTTAGGTCGTTTATAGGTTTTCTTGCCAATGCTCTGCAATTTTTGGAGGTATCAATCCAATGGTCAACAATAATTCTATCGTCTAACACACGAGATCAATGACTCACAACGAGACACGTTTTCATGGGGGGGGATTTGTTCTCAAAGGGAATTCTTTACAGCATAAAAATTTAATAATTACAATAATATCTCTCTATATAAAATCAATTAATGCTCTTCATATCACATTATAATAAAACATGTCAAAGATTTACTTGGCCAGCAATATTGTTCATAGGGGTAGTGACTCTTAGCTGGTGGTGGTTAACTAAAATATGTAAAAGAACTTATTTATATAATAGTAAGAGAATGAGAAGAATCACAGTAGCAACATATTGTTTTCCTCCCCTTGAGGGTTTCCACTAGAAATACTTGTGTCTCTTTCTGCATGTTTGTCTTGATGTTTATCACAGCTCTTATGTGTTGATTTTATGTTTCCTTTATCTACTGATGTTATGATGTGTGTGGTTGTTTAGAAATTTGGCGATTTTTTCTTAAAGTTTTATAAGTGCCATCACTACTGATTCAACCCCCCTCTTAGTAATGATCTACATTTCTAACAAAATAAATAAGTAGAATTTTACCCATGGTTTTGCAACAAGAAGAACAACTAGAAAATAATACCATGGTTGTGCAAATATATTTCAATAGTTTTGCATTTGGATTAAATGGATTAAAAGTATGGGTTTTCATATAATAATTAAGGCATTTCAAGTGTTAAAGTGAAAGATTAGTTATAGGGATGACTTTTACTTTCATTTATGCATGTGCAAGAAAGTGTTTTGTTGAGAAGATATATAATGCGAAGAAGATTATTAGTGAATCCAAAAGGATATTTCATAGAAATTGAATATTGGAAATAGGGAGAATTATATTCTCTCACATTATATTTGATGAAAAAGGTAATAATCTTTTGGGATTTCTTAATATTGATATTATTGTTTACTAATGACAATGGTTGTAGGAGAGAATCATGACTTTCACAAAAAAATGGAGTGATAGTTTCCAAACTAACCTCTTTTGCAGCGATCAAAAGGCGTATTATAACTGATACTACTGCAAGCAATGAGATAATTATGTATAATTATTGTTGCATGTAGAGTGAAAATTTATCTAAAAATTTTATAACTAATAACTTATTGCAGGAAACAACCATTCCATGAAGATTTTGGGCTCAAAAGGTTGTTCGGTGATTTGTTTGAGAAACATGGCGACACGTTTAATGTAATGGTCCTTAGTTAACTATGCTTGAATTAAATATTATGTAATGGCCTCTTTTGTAAAATTCCTACAATGGACAAGGGATAGAATCCTTTGTTTCCATTCAGTGAGGGGTGAAATCCCTCACAAAACGTTTAATAAAATAAACATTTGTCGGTTTTTCCCTTCGAGATTTCCAGGGGATATCGATGTCCATTTATGTGTTTGACTATTCTACTATCTTAATGATATTACTAAGTTGAATGAAATTTAAAATTACATCATTCAATGTGTTATTAAGAAGCTTGATTAAATGAACATTGTTAATGATGCAAAGTTGCAACATAAAGCATTATGTTAACAAGTTGCATTAATGATTATTACTTTATGAGATTTGTTATTCATTTTCTATGGTTACCTAACTTAATGATAATGATTATATCATTTGATTATCAATTAAGGAGTATGGGAAAAGTCATTTGGGAACATTTCATGCTGGTAAAACTGGTAAAAAATTATCATCTCGTGTATTTTATAACAAGTATACTAAGGGATGTTACAAGTGGTATCAAAGTAAAGGTTGTTGCACCAACATCTCTTGGGTTTGATAAGAATGAGAAGGAATAGAGGTATGATGTTATTGGATCAATCTCAGGTATGATACTAATGAAATTACACTTCAATATGTTGCATTTAATATGAAATGCACAATAATGCTAATGCATATTTTGAAGAATAATAATGGTAATGAATCTTGGACCGCCAAATTAACGTTCACTTTCACTTTATTTTTCACCTTTATCCTCATTTTGTCACCTCATTCCATCACATTATCATTACATAAACCTACATTATCATTACTACATGAGTTCACACCCACATTTTCCAAAGTTATTAATTTTATGTATTTAGAGTGAATTTATGATTAAAAGTTAGAGAAATAGCATGTATTTGCTTATACCTAAAAGTGGATTGAGTTTGATAACATGTGTAGATCATTTGGAAGCTTTCAAGGCTCCCTTATGTGGCCTCCCAAGATCAAATTCGAATTTCAACTCAAGAGGTGGACCATATTCCAAGGAGAAAGATCATGGAGATTTGATGTGTCATGGAATTTGTATCTAGTATTTAGGGATAAGTTGAGACAAGTATGGATCTAGTAGATATTTAAGGGATCTACATTTATTGAGTAGATATTCCTAATTCATGTATAAATAAGAGGAGCATCCTTCAATGGAAAGGAGAACAATTATCAATTATTAATTAGCATCAGATTTATGATTGTTCATTCAACATGAATAAAATTATTTTCTCCAAATCATGAGTTATGAGTGTTGTTTGATTCTTAAGTTGTGATAGTTGTTCATGTGTGCTCATTAAGGAATGGAAGGATCCCCATCCCGAGATAAGTATACTTTCTTGTAGAGTAATGTTGTGAATATACTAATTCTAATTCTGATGTTCATCTTATTTCTTTGCTGTAAATACTTGTAGATAATTTCAGTATGAATTCATGTTATGGCCATGTTTTGTTGTGTAAAGATTGATCTCCTTTCAGTAGCTAGTTTTGATGTGAGAAGGACAACCAGGAACTCCTAAGTTAGGAACCTCTTCTCCATGATCTAGACTGAACTGAAACAAGATTTACTTTCTTATATGCTTTCCTGGATTAAATTTATGTGAAGATTGATTTCCTTTACTTTTGATGTGAGAAGGACAACCAGGAACTCCTAAGTTAGGAGCCTCTTCTCGATGATCTAGACTAAACTGAAACAAGATTTACTTTCTTATATGCTTTCCTAGATTAAATTTATGTGAAGATTGATTTCCTTTCAGTAGCTAGTTTTTATGTGAGAAGGACATCCAGTTCCTCCTAAGTTAGGAGAATCTTTTCCATGTTCTAAGAACTGAACTAAAAACAATATTTACTTGCTTTCATTTCTTTCCTGCTTTCTTAGATGTTTGGCAATGTTATTATAGAAAGATTGTAGAAGGACAACCAGGACTCTTGAACAAGAGGCTCTTCTCTATCTTCTAAAGTAAAATAATTCCATTGATCAAACATTTTTATGCTTTCATAAGATAGATATGATAGTTTAGACTTGTAATATGCATTTCCATTCTAAACAAACTTCCTACACCAGTTTTATCTAAGGTCCCATATATTTTGGTTTGCTTCTAAGTTTACGAAACCCCCGGGTTGACAAATTAAATGTCAGGGATTTAATAGACAATTAAATCGCCCAACAATGAATGCTTTGAAGAATAACAATACTGATGGCAATAGAGTCAGTATGATTGATAAAATATAGTTAGAAAATCTATTGCATTTACTACAACTAAATTATGGATAGTTTTGAAAACTCACAGAGAGATTAGTAGTAGTGTGGATTAACTACTAGTCTTTGTCTGTGTATTTTTATAATGGCACATTAAAAGAGAAATGCTTGGAGTTGCAATGCATTGTTTAATATTTTTGGAAAAGAATGAACGCATGCATCATTTTGTGTAATATCGAAAGAGTGTAGGAAGGAATGGGTTTTCCTTTAAGTTGTTAATAACATGTTTAAAATGATATTAAAAAAACCCCCTTGAATGTTGAGAAAAAATAATGATTAAAGCGGTGGGTCTTGACTATAATGGCTAACGATTGATTATTTCATGTTGTTGAATTACCTATAATTTTGATTGAGATTATGATAGTTTGGTAGCATTGACTATTTAGTATATTGAACTACCTCCTATGAATTAGCATTGCATTACATAATTTTTGGTAATTTCAATATTAATAAATTGTATTTGGTCTATCGAAAAACTATTAAATTATCTTTGAAGGTATATTGCAATAAGTCTATTGGAATTGCATCATTCGGTTCTTTTTCATTGCTAAACATAATCTAGATGGCATATTTTAAATCAATTGGCACTACTGATTTATTTGACTTGAAAGTTTGCATGATTGACATCAGAATAGTAATGTTGCATAATGACTCATGGTTGGACACATGTGCATATGAAATCTTATTTTAAATGAATTAGAACTATGGTGAACGTCATTAGAAGGTCATATTTCCTTAATGGTTATGGTGGAAAACATCTCCATGGAGACCTTGTTTAAAAATTTCTTAGATGTCTGGAAGATGCATCCCTAATTTCTATGCTTACGCTTAATGCATGTAAATTGTTTGTGTAGATAAAATTTTGATAGGACCGATACCATCTTATTTTGTTGAAGTATTGAGAAATATAAATGCACGTGAAAATTGAAATGCATGTTGAGTATATTGGACAAGATGATTTGTATGTAAATAAAATAATTTTTTAAGAGTATGGTTTTATGAAGTATGGTTATGACTAATGTGTAGGAATTTACAAGGTAAGTTCCTCAGATAGAACACCAAAGGACACTGCTCACAAACAAATCATAGATCAATACATCAGTATTCTTGACATGGTTAAAACCCTCAAAGAGGGAAATAGTCCACGGCTCGAGCCAATGCAGCCACTTCAGGAAATTTATTAATAAAAGAATGAAAATTTACATAAGCTTCTCTCATGAATGGTTACCCTATAAATGACCCTCCATGCTCTTTAAATAGAGATCATGGACCAATCGGGTGGATCAAGTTTTAGTAATATCGAGGAGAGAATGAACCGTCGGATCACTACATATTGTGACCATCAAATTGTAAGTTACAAAATTACATAGGAAAGAAACACACATTACCTAAATCTACACTAGACCAAGTTATACTTAACTATTTCCTATGTGTCGGAATATCCTAACATCCCCCCTTAAGAACAACTTGGGATAGGATTGAACGATGTACAAATATGACACAATAGGAGAAGGAAGGAGGCATTAGAGCCTATCCCCCTTTAGTGACAACTTCCTGAACTCCAACCATAAATCGAAGTTTAGAAAACTTCACCTCTGTGAGAGCCTTTGTAAAGATGTCTACAACTTGGTCATTTGTTGAACAATATTGCACTTCAAGAACATGGTCATGAATGAGCTTTCTGATGAAGTGCATGTGCAGTTCAATGTGTTTGCTACGCTGATGTTGGACTGGATCTTTGCATACTTGAATGGCACTTTGATTATCACACCAAAGTGTAGTCGGATGCTACTGCTGAAAGCCAAACTCTGACAAGATCTGATGAAGCCACAGGGCTTCCTTACTAGCTTCTACGACACCACGATACTCTGCTTCTGCTTAAGAAAGAGAAATGGCACTTTG
Organism: Pinus taeda; assembly: GCA_000404065.3. Lineage (NCBI taxonomy): Eukaryota > Viridiplantae > Streptophyta > Pinopsida > Pinales > Pinaceae > Pinus > Pinus taeda. The sequence continues at coordinate 65,319 of APFE030567654.1, read as the reverse complement.
TTTCTTGCAAGCCCATGTAATAGGTCCTGAACCAAGAGTGAACACATAACCTGCAGTAGAATTTTGATCATCAGGGTCACTAGCCCAATCGGAATCAGTGAAACCAACTAATAGAGGAGATGCTTCTGCACTGTAATGAATCCCAAACTGAACTGTACCTCGACCATAACGAAGTATTCTTTTAGCTGCTTTCCAATGACTTTCATGTGGGTTTTGCATAAACCGAGCAATAAGGCCAATAGCAAAGGAAAGGTCAGGACGAGTATGGGTCAGATACAAAGTTTTCCTACAAGTTGACGGTATAAGGTAGCATCAACTTTAGGGGAAGTACAAGTGACTGAAAGTTTGGCTCCAGACTGAAAGGGAGAAGGGGCTGGCTTACAGTCTTCCATGTGAAAATGGTGTAGAAGATCACAAGCATTCTTGGACTGGGAAAGGGAAATACCTTCCTTGGATTGCAAGACTTGAAGACCAAAAAATAATGCAAGTGCCCTAAGTCTGTCATTTCAAACTTCTTTTTAACCCTAGACTTCACATGGTTTATAAGGTTGGGATCACTACCAGTAAGGATAAGATCATCAACATAAAGAACAAGAATGATAAGAGACTTGCCCACTTTCTTGGTGTAGACAGTATTGTCAGAATGACACCTAGAAAAGTCAGTT